>SKCR01042801.1:0-97429 GCA_019454045.1 Zanthoxylum bungeanum
GGTATTATGATGGTTATATATGTTATGTTGTCAGCCATAGAAAGTTGTATGTGCGATGGGATATGTACGTATGTAAACTTTGATATTGATGTCGTTTATATACATGATATGTAATGACATGATGTGAAATGAATGAGTTTCGTTTTGTATTGTGGACGAAATAGATAGTATGAAATTCGTGTTAAGTATATGTTTTGATATTATATTTGATTGCGTGAAAAGAACATGTGATATGTTCTTCGTTTCAAATGATGTATGTGATTGGCTGTATAGAATCCGTGTTTGACTTTTTTTAGTTGATGGATGAGTTTGAAATGGTTTGAGCATGTTCCTATGAATGAGTGTGAATTGAAATGACAAGTTTGATGTGATTCTGGTATGAAATGTTTGATCCGATTTATTTTGTTTTGAATTAGTATGGTTTGTAATGATGTATGAAATATGTTACTTTTGAAAATATATAAAGTGAGAGGATTCCCGGATACAGGTAAGATTGTAATGTACATGTGTTCGGTTCTGAATGATCAGATATAAGGACAAAGAAATTTTGAGGACAAAATTTTTACAAGGATGGGATTATGTAATATCCCGAGTTTTTCGGAACAGTGATGTAAGGTTTCTGAATTAAAGTTAAGAATTTGGAACGGGTTTCTATTTGAAAATAAGAGATTATGTGTTGGAAAATAGGTCGGAACGTTTTAAAGTGAAGCTTCGTTACGTTGGAAAACTCGTGGTTTGAGAATTGGTTTCGCGATTATTGTTTATATTGTTATACGTGTAAGAGATTCTTCTTTCGGCTATAAAAGTAGCAAACAAACTCAGATTGAGTTGATTCTTAAACCATTAGACTCATTTTTCCGAGACGAACGACTTTTATGTTGAACACTTTTCATCATTTGCATCAGAAGGACTTTAAAAATGTGAATTTTTGTGAAAGTTCCATTGTATGGACCTGACTGTAATTGCGCCAGCCACCCCTCCGCCTTGTGGTGGTCAGCGGCAACCCCAGATCACCGGCGAACGGCTGCAGGAGAAAGAAAGACGAATGCGAATGGGTTTCGTGATCCTGGTTCATCGTTTCATTTCACAGCCTCAGCCACCCGCCAAATCGAAGCTCTCAAAGAGTACTACAAGGTTGCAGTGTCGGTTTTGCCGAATGATGCTTGGTTTCACGTGAATCGAGAGTGAATGATTCAAGTGAATAGTGACCCATGGTGAACAGTACCTCTGATTGGAATTCTGTCGATTCTAGCGCATTCGTGGGATCATTTGGAGTCCGTTTATGCCCTCGAAATCTCGGTAAGACCTCCCGGTAAAAATCCACAAATTTCAAGTTTATTGTTAAATGTTTGGATGTATCCAGTAGCTTCGTAGAGCAGAGTATTGATATAAATTGAATTGTTTTAGTACATTGAATATGATCATTTGGTAGAATCCGAGTGAAAATAGAACGAGTTTAGTCGATCCGATAGAAATTGCAAGTTTCCGATAAAATTAGGTTTTTTTTTTTCGTATAATGATGTTTTTTTTATTTTAACAATAGTTATGAGTTATATATGTTATTACGAACATGTTTGGATAAATGCAGGTAGTTGCACGTGCTGCTCATCTATAAGCGTATGACTCTCGTGTTTACTGCTCATCTATAAGATTTTTATGTTTTGGTCTACTCATTATTTTCCGTTTATTTATCTTACTACCTTTTACTGAGAATCTCCTTAAAGGTCATGCTCTTTCAAACTCCTACCATACAACCTCTATTATTCTTCTACTAATCTCTGTTTCTTAACCCTATTAAGTTAATAGTTTTTGTTCGGGTTGCTATTCTCTTACTAGTCCTTCCATTCGGGTATAATGGGAGGCTCTTTATAAATCGTATCTCTAACTCTTGGGGGTTGTTCTCTGTGTTTCTTACTCTGGATCCTTACTCATTTGAGCCTTTACTTTCTCGAAAGCTATCCGTTCTACGATAGGGCGGTTTATTTCTTTTAGATCTAGCTAGACATACCATGAATTCAACTCACTATTTATCGTACAAAAATATTACTATCTTATGGTTCTTATCTAGGTTCAATTGAACTTCTTGGCTCGGTTATCTCGACATTTCTTGATTTATCTATCTCATGGGTATTCTTCTTTACTTGTCCAAATCCTTATTGGATTCCATGTTGATGAGTGACTATATGTATTTCATAGGGATCTAAGAATACGCATTACAATTATCTATCTAAGTTCAGTGGTGGTCCGGCTAGGTGTCTATACACTCACTGGAATGGGGGTTATTGGAAAAAAAATTACCGTTCGTTCTGTTAAGATCTACATCGTCTTCTCCAAGTCTTAAGGTTTCCATAACTTTTATCAATTATTCCAAGGTCTTCATAATCTTTTATGTCTTCAAGCTATACTATCTATGTTACTATACGTATTGAACTCTATTGTCACCTTTCGTCTCCTTCTTTATTATTCTATTATCCTATCTTTTGGCTCTAAAATATGCTACCGAGGCCAGTGGTGGTTCATTCTCATAAGCTACTTCCTAATTCTCTGCTCTATGTTCTTGCTATAGGCTATGCCGTTTAACCTTACTGTTCACAATGGTACTCTTGCTAACTTTCGAATGTCTTCAATCTCATAGGTCTGTCCTTTTAAACTTTCAAGGATTTTCGTTAGCATTGGTTCGTTCTATGGGTTCTTACTGGTACTACAAACTTATTCATTTTGACTTGGTTCAGGTTCTTTCTTTTCTATCATTTGAAACCTCATTAGTTCTACTCTGGGTAGTCTATCTTTCAGTGTTCTCATCGAGCTTTCTTACGATTATCTTTATCTAAGCTGGTAAAGGGTGGGACAAGCTTTTACATCTCAACGGATATCGACGTCCTTGTTATGGTATTCTATGTCCTGGTAGAGTCTATTACTCATGTAATATATGTATGAGATAGGCTTCGTCAGGACAACTTCCTTAACCAGTATCACTGAGGAATTCAAATCTGGGTAGGTTAGAGCCTTGCCTGTGTCAGATTTATTGACTAGTGCAATTAATCATTTTCCTTTATAACATTAATTCGCTCTATCTCTTACGAGTCTGGGTTTGGGGTATCTAAGATCTCTACATCCTTTATGGCCCTCCGCGTCTCTTAAAACTTGTTGACCAATCTCGATTTCTTGCTTCTTTTATATTTCTGACTATTCTTCGCTATTCGGGTATCTTGCCCTCTACATGAATGCTCAAGGTTTTTTAGATCCATTCGAAAGAGTTTTCTACGGAGGAAAAGAATCTTGTTTGGGTCTACTAGTCATTAGTTCCTACTCAGGTTTACTAAATTCCCTTTATTACTATTAATCCTTGCACTTTCTTTACTATCTCTTTCTGTCTCTTTACTTTCTTTCTTTTTTTGTCTTTGGTTGCTTAAAAATCCATGCATCTTTTCTTACTTTCTTATAGCTTTCTTTTCCCACTCCCTTAGGTAACTATTCTTAGTACTGTATTTTCTAGTTTTATAACTTAACTCGAACTTCTGTTAATAATTCAAGATAATTACGGAAGGATTTTCAAGGAATACAGTTATTTCATAAGGAATGATATTCGAATAGCTCAAGAATTCTTACTAACCTGTCTATAGAACTTTGAGGATGTACTCGAGGATCAGATACTGGAGAGGTAGTACCTCACATATTAGTACTTCGGGCATACTACGTATACAAGACCCCAACACTCTACCCACTACAGTCACTGACTCCCTAGATCATGCTTTGATACCATCTTTGTAACATCCATCTCCAAGAGATGCTACCGGCAGGGAATAGGCCAACCTATCCCTCTAAGCCTCTGACCATCTAACTATGACCAATACCGTTAAACTTATTACAAACATAAACTCACGTAGGGGACATTTCCCAACTCAATAATTATGGAAATACATCTCAAATATGCATACAATGTACTCAATAGTACATTACATTACAACTCCGATATTGAACGCACTCAATGACTGACACTATAAAATGTATGTCTTGCAACTATTACTTGACACTGACTATGCAGAACTTTTGTACTCAATCTGGTGGACTTAGACCCTCTAATGACTGCCACCGGTATCCATCCTCTGGAGCTCGTCCTCCGGGTATACCTGCAAAATAAGAAACTAGGAGTGAGGGGTTAGATCGTTTGAACGATCTAGTAAGTGGAAAATTAAAACGAAAACTGATTCTTTCTGAAAATTCATGGTTCTAAAAACTGAAATCCTCCCACAAAATATTCTTTCTAAAATCTCTTTCTTATCTGAAAACTCAACTCTTCTGAAGAGCTTTTCTGAAAACTCTTTAATAAAACTCATCTATTTCAAGAAATCTTTTTCTGGAAATCCATTTATAAAAATCTATTTCTGAAAAATCTATATCTGAAAACTCTGTATCTGAGAAATCTGTATATGTATATCTGGTGCATGGGGGCGTTACGTATCGTCGTCCCCCAATACGTAAAATCTGACGCTTAGGGGCGTCCCCACTTACGTAAATATCTGGTGGTCTTGGGGCGTTACTGTTAGGGTTAGTGCTCGGAGCGTCAATCCGGATCGTATTAATGTCCGATTCATGAATACGAGCAATACCTTTTTCCATAATATTACTTATTTATGGTTGCATCACTTATTTTTATTATATATATTCGATCTAATTCATTAGATTGAAACTAAATCATGTTTAGTGATATATAAAAATTAGACAAAGACCCGATAATATATAATGTAGTGCACAATTACAACGTAGGTTGTAATTGACATTGGGAAGTGTCACTACTAGAAATATATTATCAAATTAAGTTCCTCGTCAAGATTTACACACGGGTCAGTTAGTAAAATCTATTGAGACCAATACATGTCGTATATCGGACTTGGCCTGATGGTTTATCCCAAAGAACCATGAGTCTCGGGAGACTCGTATAGGTGTTTATGTGATAAACACTGAACGACTCATTGAAGATTACCTAATAGATGATACACCAACGTCAATAGGAATCTTCTTGGGTTGATTAGCATAGTGATTCTTTGACTTGAGATACCCATGTGGATATAAGAGTTATCCTCCACACTTAGATGACAGTCACGTCACCGATCTATTTAGATCAGACCTCCGCCTGTTTTTGGGTGTGGACTCATGCTCATGATATCCTGTGTGTATCAAGATAGGATCCGTCAGTCCTGTGTACAGGGCATAAATATTCATTATATGATTAGCAATCTGTTAAATCCATGGTCGTGGTATACTTTGGAAGTAATTTCCGAGTTTTATTTAGAAGATTTCTAATAGATACGTCGACATGATTATACCTATTGAGATTTGACGTTTATATCTATATCTCTGGGATAATCCGGATACCTGTAACGGAGGGATCATACGTATGAAATGACCTCGACCTGTATGATTCATCGAGTTTATCCGTGTTTGTCATAATTTACGGGTGGGTGAATTATGGACACGAAATTGGATTTCGTGATGGATATGCCTGAACCTAGAGTCTCACAAATGAAATATACTCATAAAGTACTATGTCAACTTTTATGAATAATACTGATTATTTATAAGTCGTTTAACGGTTAAACGAAAAATACATGCGAATGGACCTAATGGTCATTTCCTAATTAATGTGTATTTGTATTTAATATTTGATATTATTAAATACACATTAATTAATTGTCAAATTAATGAATTATGATATTTGACATATATAATTAATATATGTATTTGAGATATTTAATGTAAATATAATACATATATTTAAGATATTTGTATTTAATTATTAAATAATTAAATTAATTAAAATGATAAATATCTTTGTCATGATTAATGTTAGGAAATGTCATGTTTTGATAGGTTCACTTGTAAGTTTACTTATATAAGATAAATGTTATCTTTTAATTAAGTAAACTTGTACCAATGGAAGTGAAACAAATGCAAGGCTTGTTATTTTGCTTGTGTGACTCATGGAAATCTCACAAAACAACATTTAAATTTTTTTGTTTCATTTTTTAGAATAACACAAGGTTTTCTAAAAATTCACTAAGTTAAAATTGAGAGAAAAAATGAAGAACAAAAGAGAAAATCTTAGAAACTTGGAGTTTTTGTAAGTTATTTCCAATTTTCTTCAACTAAGAAATTATTTCTATGATTCTATGCTTCAACTTGTGTAGCTTAGAATTTTCTCTAATGTTTAATTATTTGAATTATTATGTTGGAAACTTGTTTGAAGGTGTTTTGCGTGTATGTTTAATAATTAAGCTTAATAGGAGTAATTAAGCTTATTTTGATTAATTAGTAAGCAAGTTACCATTCTAGAGTTTTAATCCTACTCAATTATAACCTAAAATTGTTCTTAAGTTATTTAAAGTGGTCAGACTTATTTGGTGTATTAAAGAATTGATTAAAGTATTGAATTAATTCAATTTAGTGTAAATTGGGCAATTGGAGTAATTTGTGAAATCAGGGTTCTTAACCTAATCCAATTTTGGGGCTTTTCATATATGTTGCATTTTATGATGTATATATGATGTATATCAAATTTGGGATTGATTGGATTTGATCTAGACTTGTTTTGAACAATTTGGGCCAAATCGTAATTAATTGAAAATAAGGGACCCTCTCGGCATTTTTGGCTTTTAGTGGGGATCATGTTGCAATTTATATTTTTATGTGTTGGACATGTTAGAAATCATTTTAGAACTGATTTGGAATCATCCAAAATTATATTTGACAATTTTAGGACTAAAATGATCAAATTACAAAGTTAGAGTCAATACGGTAATTTTCAAGAAATATGATTTCTTGGGTAAAATTTCAGTTTTTCAAGTATTGAGTAATTGAAATAAATAAGTTTATTTTAATTTCCCAAGAAAAATAATTATCGGAAATTATTTCAGAGTGAAAATACGTGAAAACGGCGAAAAACGGCGTTACCGGGTAACAGCTGCCCAAACAGTGAACTGGTCACTGTTCGGGTAGTCCACGAACTATCCAAATGTTTTTGGGGCTGACCTGGGCAGTCCCCATGTGCATTGGTTCGTCGGTTCGGTCGGAAACGCATTTTATGCTATTTTTACGGAAAAATATTTTTGTAAAAGTTTCGCGAAGTTTCTATATTATTTATGTTGTTATATGATATCGAATAAATATGTTTAGGTGAAATATGAATGAATTATTAATATTGGATATTGAATAATTTATTCGTAAGTTTAAAAATTTTAAAATACGATTTCGCCCGAACCGTGCTTCTTCCGCTGCGCCGCCCTGATAAAACCCCAATAAAATGGTATCAGAGCGAGTCTCATTCTGTACCTATAATATGATTAACGTTTTAAATTTGATATTTAATCTAATCTTTACTTTTTACATGCATGTATTTATTTAATTTGATTAAATTAAGTGAATTACATCTTTTAGGAAAATCCCCGTTAAATTAGGTTTTATAAAATGACTAGTATTATGAATACTTATTTCTTCGTCCGCCTTGTCAATCCGGATGTAAATGTTTTCATGATGCTATAGTGGTAACGTACCAAAGCTGTGCAGTTATGGTTGAAGGTAGTTCATTTGCGCCGGTAGAACTTATATTATAATAGACAAATTCAAGTGAAAGTGGAAATCTTGAACGTGCCAAAGCTGTAAGGATTACATCGGTAGCTTGAGTTTGTCATTGACAAGTCAAGCCATGATATGTCTCCTGTTAACGTGCCAAAACTGTCACAACGAGAAACGATCAGGACAAAATTAGGAGTCACAGCGAGTGTGATTGACAATGAGTTGTTTACCCGTGAATATACGTAGGTGAGCACGTGCCAAAGCTGTGAGTCGAAGTATATTTATAAGGTCCACTTCCCATTATGGAATTCGATTTAATTATTGAATTCTCATTTTTCGTTGGGGATTACGGTATTACGTATAGTAGTATAAGTCACTGCTAGGTTAAAAATCCATAACTAATGTAGTGTGTAATATTATGAAAATTATCGCTTATGTATTTTCCTTATTCTATTATTTAGATGGAATTAAACTTTTATCCACTGCATATATATTTTATATATGTTTTCTGACTTCAATTATGGTTGCAGATTTCTAGAATATGTTCTAGATTAGAATAGACTATGATATAATCATTCTAGACAGAATAGTTTCTTATGCAGTAAAGATTGACATGAATTGGTTCATGTCTCGAGATTCTTCACTGGCATTAAGAAAACCCCATTAGGTATTTGTTTATCTGATAATGACGTTTCTTGGCTTTAGTGACATTCAGAGGTCACGTATCAGACACTATTTGCTTTTCAATTATTTACAAATGTTGTAAAGAATTGAAGGTAAATAATAAAGCTAAAGAAAGAAGATGTGTATAGTTGTGTATCGAAAATATCGATTTTCACAATACGATAATTATAGGTATTGGATACCAGATCTCCCGTCTAGTTATTTAAAATATTGTTGAATGATTGTTTTGATATTTGATATCAGAACTTGCGACTATTGGATAATTACTTGTTCTCTGTAAACAGTTATTACATATTTTAAAATGACTAGTACTGTCATTGACGAATAGATAAACATTAAGAAAAATATTCGGTTAAGTAAATAACTTAGAACATTATTTTATGAGATTTTATCACTTAAGCATTAAATGCTTATTCCATATGGTAAAGGATGGTCTGATACCATATCACACCACATATCCTTATCCATTTAATGAATATTGTATTCGGGAAGGTGATTAAATCTCATTTAACCATGATTGTCATTGGACCGAAAAATTTATTAAACTGATACATTGGATGTATGTACTTTAATGAATTATAAATTGCTTAGGGTAGTTTTCTTTACTTCGTAACCTTGTCTATGAATCGTCATGACTTAGTTACGTGTTTCTGATGAAACGCTGATAGAATATTTTGACTGGTTTAAAGATATTCGATCTGAAGTTTTGAAAATTGTATCGTGAGTTTTTTGAATTATTCAAAGATGTTTGATATGATCAAACATATGAATTTATGGTAATTAATTCTAAGGTTATAGATTGAATATGATTCTTACTCGATATTATTCCTCTACGATTCCATCGCTAATGGAATTGGTAAGTAGGAATAATCGAATCTTATATATGATTTGATTCGTTTGATATTGAGTGTTACAGAATTAGTTTCAATACTCTTTGGGATATGCTCCAATAACACTAATTCATCCTTTTAATTTAGGTTCCATTAGTTTCTACAGTTATATATATGATATGTATAGGTAGAAAATTCGAATCTTTAAATGCTTGATATTTGAATCTTTCTTTTGTATAATGGTTATATAATCGAAGGTACTTGCGCCCCAGAGGTACAAGTATAAGTTTATCATTTATTCTATTTAATAGAATATTGTATTCTATTTGATAGAATATCTTTTCTAAAATCCCGAATAATAAAATTATTTTATTACTTAGTGTGTAACATCATATGTTGACAATTATAGAAAAGACTTGACTTATTGAAGTAAAATGTTAGAGTGATAAACTATAAATGGAACTACATAATTAATAAGATGAAAATACCCTTTAATTACTTCCATATAAGTGCAGTAGGATGTCATAATCATTTGCAAAGTATTTGATACTTAATGGTTCTGTTATTTTCTTATCGAAGAAAGTTATCCTATAACTTATAGTGGGAATGATATTTGATATAGATTCCGGAAATTAGCATTAAACCATAGATCTAAGATTATTTATAGCTTACTATGATCAAGTTTGGAACTTGATTGAGCTTTCATTATGAATCGTTCATAAAATGTGGAAATGGTTTACGCAACAAAAGCACAGTGAGCTTATTAAAGGTTTGACCTTTATAGTATGACAGTGAGAAAAGTTATACTCAGCAATCTATTGTAGATTCTGAGGAAACTTGTCTCTAGTCGCACTGATTGAAGAATTTAAGATCTGTTGGTTAATGTTGATATTAAATTGTGTATTTTAGCTAAAGAATACAAAGTGGCATTTTTTGAATGACTTCTTCGGATAAGAGATCAATTGTGATTTCTTTGATTGAAGAGTACATTTTGAAATGGCCCTAGAGTTTGTGTTCTACTGAGATTGCAGTTTGGTATGCTAGCTTATAGAGCCTATTGTAGACTCGGATGAGCTTTCTGGAAATTTGTGTTTTCTAATTTTTATATCAGTCAGATTGTCTGATTTTATCAAAGCATAGAGAATACATGTGTGATAGAAAGGTTAGTGGGAGCGTACAAATTTCTTTCAATTATTTTACATCATAATGATATTATCATTATTATTGTAATAATGAGATGTTTATGAGGTAAAAAGGTTTACCTCAGTCTTATTTTCTCCGTGAAATCAGTAGAATGGTCTCTATTATTTTTGATATAAAGTTTTATATAAGATATAAAACTAAGAGACTTGTGAGATACTCATATTAATCGTACATTAGATATGATCTAATAAAAGACACAACAAGACTATATGTATGACAGTTAGTGTGTGTCTTATGTATAGTATTCATCTTTCGTAAAGGATGATTCATTTTTCGAAAGAGATATTGATTAGAATGTCTAATCAATCTTATGCATCATAGGATGATTTCATAATGAATACTATATTGAGTGCGATAAGAGATATCAATTTAATCGTAATTGTTACGAGTTATTTTGATACTCTCTAGACCATAAGATGTGTCTTGAAACATGTTCTTTATTATCTTTGAGATATTAAGAACGAGTTTCTTATTAATGGAGAATAAAGTTCGCAACCATTAGGGTCAGATTAGTTTCGGGTCTAATTATGATGTTAGACTGTCTACGTCATAAAGAGTCAGAAAAGATGCAGTGAGAGTGTCACATATGATTCTACTGAATGAGTGGAATTAGTTGCAATTTATGAAATATTGACTAATGAAGTTGCATAATGACCTTATAGATTAGAAGTTTATTATTAGTGTTGTGTTTGCGGTTGTCTAAATTGTATTTTGGATTTGATCCGTAAATACTTAGACAACTTAGTAGCTGAAGCACAATGTTGATGTGGAATCTGAGCCATATTGATGTAGAACTTAGTTTCTACAAAAATATGAATGATGTAGGCTAAGGGAAACAATTGGATTTGTTTGACAAACTCAATATGTCATAGCGGGCTTACTTGTTGTTGCCTACCTTTTGAGCGCTAGGGGAGTTCTTGAGGGCCATGTGTATGTGATACACATTAAGATGTGTATATGATATTGTGGATTGGCACTAGAGCAAGTGGGAGAAATTGTTATGGTTAGTGCTCGAAGCGCCAATTCGGATCGTATTTATGTCCGATTCATGAATACGAGCAATACCTTTTTCCATAATATTACTTATTTATGGTTGGACCTCTTGTTTTTATTATATATATTCGATCTTATTCATTAGATTGAAACTAAATCATGTTTAGTGATATATAAAAATTAGACAAAGACCCGATAATATATAATGTAGTGCACAATTACAATGTAGCTTGTAATTGACATTGGGAAATGTTACTAATAGAAATATATTATCAAATTAAGTTCCTCGTCAAGATTTACTGACACGGGTCTATTAGTAAAATCCGCTGATTGGTACATGTCGTATATCGGACTTGGTCCGATGGTTTATCCCCAGGAACCATGAGTCTCGGGAGACTCGTATAGACATGTAGGTGTTTATTTGATAAACACTGAACGACTCACCGAAGATTATCTAATAGATGGTACACCAACATCAATAAGAATCTTCTTTGGTTGAGTAGCATAGTGATTCTTTGACTTGAGATACCAATGTGGTTATATGAGTTATCCTCCACACTTAGATGGCAGTCACGTCACAGATCTATTTAGATCAGACCTCTGCATGTTCGTTGGGTATGGACTCATGCTCATGATATCATATGTGTATCAAGATAGGATCCGTCAGTCCTGTGTACAGGGCATATGTATTCATTATATGATTAGCAATTTGTTAAATCCATGGTCGTGGTATACTTCGGAAGTAACTTCCGAGTTTTATTTATAAGATTGCTAATACATACGTCGACATGATTATACCTATAGAGATTTGACGTTTATATCTATATCTCTGGGATAATCCGGATATCTGTGACGGAGGGATTATACGTATGCAATTACCTCGACCTGTATGATTCATCGAGTTTAACCGTGTTCGTCATAATTTACGGGTGGGTGAATTATGGACACGAAATTGGATTTCCTGATGGATATGCCTGAACCTAGAGAGTCTCACTAATGAAATATACTCGTATAGTACTAATGGTCATTTCCTAATAAATATACTGATTATTTATAAGTCGTTTAACGGTTAAACGAAAAATACATGCGAATGGACCTTATGGTCATTTCCTAATTAATGTGTATTTGTATTTAATATTTGATATTATTAAATACACATTAATTAATTGTCAAATTATGATATTTGACATATATCATTAATATATGTATTTGAGATATTTAATGTAAATATAATACACATATTTAAGATATTTGTATTTAATTATTTAATTATTAAATAATTAAATTAATTAAAATGATAAATATCTTTGTCATGATTAATGTTAGGAAATGGCATGTTTTGATAGGTTCACTTGTAAGTTTACTTTATATAAGATAAATGTTATCTTTTAATTAAGTAAACTTGTACCAATGAAAGTGAAACAAATGCAAGGCTTGTTATTTTGCTTGTGTGACTCACGACAATCTCACAAAATAACATATAAATTTTTTTGTTTCATTTTTTAGAATAACACAAGGTTTTCCAAAAATTCACTAAGTTAAAATTGAGAGAAAAAGTGAAGAACAAAAGGAGAAAAGCTTGGAAACTTGGAGTTTTTGTAAGTTATTTCCAATTTTCTTCAATTAAGAAATTGTTTCTATGATTCTATCCTTCAACTTGTGTAGCTTAGAATTTTCTCTAATGTTTAATTATGTGAATTATTGTGTTGGAAACTTGTTTGAAGGTGTTTTACATGTATGTTTAATAATTAAGCTTGATAGGAGTAATTAAGCTGATTTTGATTAATTAGTAATCAAGTTGCCATTCTAGAGTTTTAATCGTACTCAATTATAACCTAAAATTGTTCTTAAGTTATTTCAAATGGTGAGACTTGTTTGGTGTATTAAAGAATGTTAGTGTCCTACACATGCCCAAGGTCTCTAAACAATGATTTGTGTGTGAATATAACAAGTAAGTTGCGGAAATACTTACATTGATCGGTTGAGAATTTTCAAAAAATTCCTTTGGATGTAGAAGCTCCAAGCTTGGTTGAGTTGTTCCAACTCTTGGGTGAGTTTCCTTATCACCTTATTCAATTCCTCAAGTGCTAGCTTGATCAATTTTTTGAATCAAAAATTTCCTCCAAGGAAGAGAGAGTCACGGTTTTGAGAGAGGAAAAAAGAGAATGAATAGTGTTGGTGGTTCCAATAAATTGGTTGTTGTGTAATTAAAGTGCCACACTTAATTTTGCCAACCACTTCCATCACACTTTGACAAGTTGATGTAAGTCAAATGGGTCCCACCATTTTTAAATTCCAAATTCAAGTTAGCTTACACAACAAAACTTGGGCCCGGGTTCATTTAATCCGATTAAATGAATTTTCCGTCGCTACATAATTAAATCCAATTTAATTAAATAATTATGCCTCGCAAAATTATTACGAAAGTCGCTTACGAATTAATTCCAAATTAATTCATTCGCTTGAATTAAAATCCAATTTTAATTCCGTATTGAAATCCAATTTTAGTCAATCTATCTGATATATTATTTTATCCCAAATAAATAAATTAAATAGAAAAATCCAATTTAACTATTAAATTTATTTTACCGATTAATTCCAAATTAATCGCGTTCTCTCTTCTAGACGAATTTAATCCCAGATAAATTCTTACCGCAATTAATCCCAGATTAATTTTCTCTCTCATAATTAATCCTAGATTAATTCTATTCGAGTCAAATGTCATTGGTGAGTCTTTGGGAAGCGACCCAAGAGATTCCTGGATATATTGGCAGTAGATACGATCATCGAACTATCCGAACACGTGTGTACCCCGTACCACATTCTCATCGATTTACAAGACATGGTTGGCTTCTAGCAAAGCACCATGCCTACCCAATTCTCCAGAAATATTCAACGAGGAATATATAATATGTATCAGGTATAATATACAATGTATTGCGTAATACGATCCAGTATCGAATGTCACATGCTAGGCCTAGAGCTGGAATTGTGTATGCCCTGTACGAAGCATATATCAAATCATCAGTAACTAGTCTCTGTAATCGGATAACCATGACCTAGTCATACTATCTCGATAGCTGCAGCATTTAAGAGTACTAGTTCTGTATCATACGTGATCATCATCTCCATATGACTGAAGTGATACTTCCATCTTGACATCACACCCAATACACTACGATTCTCAATAAATCGAGAAGAGGCGTATTCAGAACCTGTTAAAGCTTCGGACGACCAAAACCAAATCGTATTGATTGTCTCAAGTATTAGCGATGCAAGTCTCAGGTTAAGACCACATACACCTACCCTGATTCGGATTCCCATAGACACATAGTCATAATACCAATGGGACTCCGAGGGGTCTATCCAGAGTGAAGCTGTTCCCGGTCCAACGGCTAACAGAACCTTCTATCACACTTGGATAAGTATCCAATACTTAAATATATGAGAACTTTGCCGTTAAGCTTCCACAACGTGCACAATTGTAATACTAGTCTATTCCACATTATCGATATCCAATCTCGATAATACTACGACTAAGGATATTTAATGATTAAACCTTTCGTGGATTAATACTGTCTCATATCTTATTAATCTGGTACTAATCATATGGACTTTTATCATTTATATATCCAAGTAATCAAATTACAAAATGATAAAAGAGCAATTTGCTTTGTCACATAGTTAATTTGTTCAAAAACACCATGTCTTTTACAAATAGTGATGCTATGGGTCATAATTGTCCAACAAAGAATTGATTAAAGTATTGAATTAATTCAATTTAGTGTGAATTGGGCAATTGAAGTAATTTGTGAAATTAGGGTTCTTAACCTAATCCAATTTTGGGGCTTTTCATATATGTTGCATTTCATGTTGTATATATGATGTATATCAAATTTGGGATTGATTAGATTTGATCTAGACTTGTTTTGAATAATTTGTGCCAAATCGCAATTAATTGAAAATAAAAGACCCTCTCGGTATTTTTGGGTTTTAGTGGGGATCATGTTGCAATTTGTACAGTTTGCAGGGCATGAGACTTAAAGGTGTTCCCATCTCAAGCATGAGATTTAAGATTTAATCGATAGTGGCAAAATCTTTGATCCTAAATGACACTGTTCCTAGGCTTTATTTTCGCATTTGCATCTTTCCTTTGTCATGTAATGACTCTTTTAAATATTTTTGATGAAATAAACTCAGTTTTGTAAAATATTATGTCTCTCGATAAGAATTGGCGTGTCTGAATTTGAAAGAAACTTTTATTTTGGAATCTCTAGCAGAATACTATCCACATACATTGCACACTAAACTTGCACTAAGAATTGTAAACCATTTCAAAAGAGATTATGTAGGCACAACTTGTAGGGATGGTCAAGACACTTGACATTCATTTGACTCTTTTTCGAGGTTAGGGATAAAATGACACTACGTTAAGGAAATGACACAAATAAAAGAGAAAGGAAAAGAAAGAAAAAAAATAAAATGTGCAAAAAAAGAGAGAAAAAATAAACAAAATGGTGAATCCCACAAAATATACTCAGATATTTAAATTTTTTAATAACTATGAGAGTAGTGAACCCCACGAGTACTTTTGCGTGAAACGGCAGCTTAAATATTGAGTATGCAAAGCAACTTCGTTTGATGAAATTGTCGAGTAACCAGAGACTCACATCATAAATGTGCAGTCTTAGCGTCAAAAAGCAGTTTCGCGACTTAAGGAAGGTAGGGATGAAGATAAACCCTATATAAAATAAACTTTTGAAAAATAAATCATGTTGATCCTTAACTAAGGTGTTATATTACATTGACCAAGTAAACGATGAAAAATGAATTAAAGTGTCAGCCTTAAATCCATACGTAGTGCCAATATAAATCGATTCGGGTTGCACGTAATTATTTATAAAAGAAATACACACACATAGAGAAGCATTCAAAAAGGTGAAACCTTAGTTGAGATTGAATTTTGAATTTAGACAATGCTCAAACTTTGCAAAAGTTGGAATTTCGAGAATTACATACACATATGTTTTAACCTAATTTAACTTGTTTAATTATGGTTGTAATATTTTATTTATGCATTTAAACTTTACCGTATTTTATTATGTGTTTGCACACTTGTAGGTTATATAAATTGTATTGCATGTGACTGCATTATAAGATATGAGGATACCTCTTTTGATCGTAAATATTATACTAGCATTAGTACGGGACCATTTCGAACCCAAATGGGTTTAAGGTAAGAGCTTGTGAGGGGTGTAATATGGCCTTAAATCATTCTCGATGTCTCATATCGGGTAGTGACTCCATTATTCTCCGATTAGTCCCCCCGTGGGATTATCCATACTCTCTACGAGCTACGAGCCCAACAGTGTAGTGGTCGTCGATGTCATAGGCATAGCGGTAAACCCTGCTTCGCTACTACACCAATTACATGAGTTGGATCCTGTTGCTCCAAACATGGAGGACAATAAAGCTGAAGTGTTAGATCCTTTGGAATAAATCAATATTGGAACACCAGAAAATCAAAGAGTCGTTTATGTCAGTGAACTTCTCCAGGATGACTCTAAAAATAAAACTGTTGAAGTTTTATAGGAATATAAGAATTGTTTCGCTTGGAGTTATAAGGAAATACTAGACCTTAGCAGAAACCTTGTGGAACACCGTCCCCCAATCAAGCAAGACTTCTTTCCTCGCCCTCAGCCTCCAATAAGAATGTCAAATGAGGTTGAACTCAAAGTAAATGAAGAGATTAAAAAGCTATTGAAGGTTGGTTTCATCTGGCCAACCAGGTATGCCCAATGGCTTGCGAACGTAGTTCCAGTATTAAAAAAATGGGAAATTGAGTATGTATTGATTTTAGAGACTTAAATATCGTTACTCCTAAATATGTTTATGTAATGTCCATGACTGATACTTTAATTGATGCCACAACAAAACATATTTTATTGACATTTATGGATGGATTTTCCGGTTATAATCAAACCTTTATTTCGAATGAAAATATTTCTAAAACTATTTTTAGATTCCCTCGTTCAATTGGAAACTTCAGATGGGTGGTCATGCCTTTTGGGCTTAAAAATACCGAAGCCACCTACCAAAAAACAACGAATGTTGTTTTTAATGATATGATTAGTCATTTTATGGAGATATATGTGGATGATATTGCTGTGAAATCTAAAAATGAAGGTGGTCACGTGGACTATTGGAGGATGGGCTTTTGAAAGAATGAGAAAACATAAGCTCAAGCTCAATCCTCTTAAATGTGTCGTAGGTGTCAAAACAAAAAACTTATTGGGATTTTTGGTTCCCAAGAGAGGAATCAAAATTGATAAAAACAAAACAAAACCAATAATAGAAGCTTAGCCTCCTCTAAAATAAAAATGAATTATAGAGGTTTTTGGGGCAAGTGAATTATGTGAGGAGGTTTATTGCAAATATGATTGGAAAGACTAAAGAATTTTCAGGCCTGTTAAAGCTTAAAGGTGAGGAGGAGTTCAGGTAGGATGAGAAATATCAACATGCATTTGAGAGGATAAATAAGTATTTGACTAAACTTCATATCCTCTTGCCTCCAAGGCAATGAATTGCTCTCAAATTATACATATCATTCGCTCATGAGTCAATTGGATTTTTGCTTGTTCAAAACAGTTTATTTGGGCATGAACATGTTATTTACTATTTAAGTATGTGTTTTTCCTCTACAGAGGTGAATTACTCTCCAATTGAGAAGATGTGTTTGGCTTTTTATTTTACATGCACTAAGTTACGTCAATATATAATCTCTTCCCGAATTTATGTGGTGTCCCAAACCGACTTGATCAAGTACATGCACAACAGACCATTGATCACTAATGATAAATAGTCTTTATCCATGTATGAATTTACTTCAACTTATTTTCCTAAAAAATATATGAAAGGATTAGCCCTTATAGATTTTCTAGCTGATCATACTTGTTTAGAAATAATAAAAAAAAATGAGCAGGAATCAAAGCTTTAAGTGTACATAGTTGAAAATGCTCTATGGATCCTCCAATTTGATGGCTTCAATATTGAAAGTTTAGTAGGAGCAATAGTTATTATCACTTCTCTTGTAGTATCTAAAACATTTTGTCCTTCAACCTGGAGTTTGAATGCACCAACAATTAGGCAGAGTATAAAGCATTCATCATCGGTATGGAAATCCTCAAGGAATTGGTAGCGGGAAATGTCTTGATCAAAGGTGATTATCAACTAGTATTGAAGAAAATAGTAGGAGAATACAAGTGCAACAGTTTTTCATTAGCTTATTATTTCACAGTTTCCTTTCAGGTCCTAGACTATTTGGAAGAAGTGACATTCCAGCATGTTCCAAGAGAGGATAAATGAGAAGCGGACCAGCTAACACAATTGCTTATGGAATAAAAATGTCAGAAGAGATCACATATAAACTAGTTCTCATTAAAAAACGCTCACATCCTTCCATCCGAGGGAGAGGAATTAATGTTGAAGTCTTCAATACCGATGTAGGAGTGGTAGGAGAATGGAAGGAAGAATTCAAGAAGTACTTAGAGAATCCAAATGCAAGGGTTTCTTACAGAGGCTCCTCATAAGGTGCTTGAGTTTTCATGATGCTATGTAAGTAATGTAGTAAGTGCATGAATAAGTGTGTGATGCTCATCAAACATGAATAAAAATAAGATGGTTTTTTAGGAGACATGGCTATTATTGGCCAACCATCCTCAAAGACTATATTAGTAACTCAAAAAGATGCCAATAGTGCTAGAAATATGGATCCATCCAACGAGTTCTTGCAAGTGACCTGTACTCAATAGTAAAGCATTGGCCCTTTTGAGGATGGGTCATGGACTTGATTGGAAAAATGTATTCAACATCCTCGAATGGCCACAGTTTTATCATTGTGGCTACATAATATTTTACAAAATTGGTGGATACTATACCACAGAAAAATGTGGAGTAGAAAGATGTGATCCAGATTATCAAGGAAATGTTGGACAGTTATGACCCATAGCATCACTATTTGTACAGATCATGGTGTTGTTGTACAAATTAACTATGTGACAAAGGAAATTGCTCTTTTCTCATTTGTAATTAGATTACCAAGATGTATAAATAATAGAAGGTCCATATGATTAGTTCCGGATTGATAAGCTATGAGACAATATCAATCCACAAAGGTTTAATCAATAAATATCCCTAGTCGTAGTATTATCGAGACTAGACATCGATAATACGGAATAGACTAGTATTACACTTGTGCACGATGTGGGAGCATAACGACATAGTTCTCATATATATGGGTATAAGATACTCATGCAAGTGTAGTAGGAGGTTGTGTTTTACCGATGGTACGGAAAATAGCTTCGCTCTGGATAGACCCCTCGGAATTCCATTGGTAGTATGACTATATGTCTATGGAAGTCTGAATCAAGGTAGGTGTATTTGGTCTTAACCTGAGACTTGCACCGCTAATACTTGCGACAATCAATATGCTTTGGTTTTGGTCGTCCAGGGATTCAACAGGTTCTGTGTACGCCTCTTCTAGGTATATTGAGAATCGTAGTGTATTGGGTGTGATGTCGAGATGGAAGTATCACTCCAGTCATAGTGGAGATGATGATCACGTAGGATACCCAACAATGGTATCTTGAGCCATTTGAGCATGAAACTTGAACTTAGGGTTAAAATTAGGTAAATTGAATTTGAGCATGATTTGATAAAATTCTTTGATTGAGTATGCTTGAATGATGTTTAATTGAAGTTGGATTTGATCAATTTCATGAAAATTTGATTGGATCATTTTTTGCCCAAAAAGATGCCGAAACTTTATGAACCCTAGATGTCATGGTATTTTTTGTTTATTTGATCATTGGATGACTTGAAACAATTAGGAATTGTTGATTTAGGATTCAATTGGATTGAATTTGGAATTGGACAAAAAACCTTACCATTGCCGTGAAATTGAAGCATGGAAAATGATTGATTTTTTATTAAAATGTGTTGGACATGTTTTGATGTTAATGAGCATAATTAATTGTACAAATTTGTGTTTTGGAAATGTTAATTTGGGTAATTAATTATGGCTATACACTTAGGTTAATTAAGTTATGAAATTTGGAATTTGGTAATATAATTAATTGGGCCTATTTTGGAAATTGGGCTTGAAAAGTTGTAATTGGGCTTAATGGGCTTGGTTGTACCAAGATTGGTTTAGGCTAAATTGGTTGGATCCAATTGGGCCCAAAACCATATCCATAAAGTCCAATTATGACTTAATGGACCTTTAACTTTAATTGGGCCTAATAGGCCTAAATTGGTTTCTTGGCAAATAAGGGTGATTCCTTAAATGGGTTTTGGTATTTGGGTTTGACCCATATTGACTAAAAGTTCATGCCTTAGAAATTAATTAAAAGCCCATTGGACTTTAAATTAAATTGACATTGGATGTTAATCGGGCTTTGAGACCCGTAACGATTAGATTTGTAATCTAAGTCGTAAAGGTTCGTTAATAAAGTATAATATTTAATTTGGAATTAAATAGATGAATTAGTATTAAATGAAAATTAAATTGGATTTAATGTTGTAGTTTAGTTTAATTCAGGAATTCGTACTTTGAGTGCTTATTCGCAAAACGAGTTTAACTTGTGCAAAATCAAATCGTTGTTTGAACATTGGATGGTCATTAATATTCAGATTAATTAATTGGATTAGATTGATTGATAATATGCTTGTGTGAATACAAGGTTGTGATGTATGAATAATGTATATCGGATGGATATTAGATAGGTGGGGAAATTTTGGAAATTGTTGTAATAAATTTAGAATTTATTAATTGGACCTACGTGTCCAGCCTATTACCTCCTTACTCTTTGTATTTCTCTTCGCACCTATTCCCCTCAATGTATATGAGGTTTCTTTAGAAGTGTTATGTAATCGGGTAGAAGTAATACATGTGCTAGTGGGAGAGAGGAAAGCGAGAGATTTTTCTAGGAACAATGTGTTAAGTATCCATCTGCATATCATTATTATATTTATTTACTTACGCGCCTTATTATGTGTTTATAATGCATGCTTAAGGGTGTATGATGATGAGACCTTAACAAAGATAATTAATTGGTTGCCAATTGCACACAAAAAACCCTCAAATCATATTAAGCGTTTTTCCTTCCATTGAGTGATTCTTACTCAAGATCCAAGACTGGCATTAGTTTGTTGGCCAAAGTCAAGACCTTTGTCCGTCACAGATGTGTTTGAATCATGAAGGCTTTGTTCCATATCGGTGTCTTGTCCAAGTTGTGTTTTTTTGGCCAAAGTCAAGATCGCTTCTTATCCATCGACATTGATTACGAAGCTTTCCAAGGTCAATGGGTTCCGCTTAACTGGGATCACTAAGTTTGTTGTGCCAAAGCCAGGCTTAGTTGATTCAGAGGAAAAAGGTTAGGTAATATATTGGATATATTGGCATATATAAGATATATGTTTCGGACTTGGATGTCCACCTACTGGATCTAGGAATTGGATGGGATCCAATTGATCTTAGAGATCTACCTAGTTAATTATCATACAATTTGTTGGCCAAAGTCAAGATTGTGTGTTATTTAACGGGATCCTAGCCCATTAGGAAACAAGGTTTCCCGAGTACTCCACAGATGGTTAGAGGCTCGCCGAAAAATAGTGGGAGGCAAGTATTAAATTTGCAATATTTGTTTAGTTACTTGCCATACGCGCTCATTCAAATTTTTCGTCTATATAAATTAATATATTAGTTGGACTAATATATAATGTTATTTTAAATAAACAGTTGGACTGTATTCAAACTATTTCATTTATAGTTGATTATATAATTGGATTATAGTAATCAATATATTTGAATTAATTATTTCAATTAATATAATCATTATAATTGTAGTAATCAATATAATTGAATTTAAACCTATTAAATTATAGTTGATTATATAGTTAGATTATTGTAATCATTATAATAAATAGTACCTTAAATCGTTGAATAAATAGTTGGACTATTAGAATCAAGATAATTGAAATATTAGTGTTTAAAACATAATCTTGGGTGAAAATGTATTTAAACGACTTTAATTTTCAAATTAGGAGTAATGAATCAGGATAGTCCTGAAAACTAAGAAGTTACTTTATTTGATATAGTGACATCTCGAGCCTAAGCCCGGAGTTAAGCAAATAGTAGAGCATGATCTTTGGAAAATTCATGTGATGATAACTTTAGTGCTTAATCCAATAAGCTTGCTAAATAGACTCCTTAATTTCTTAATCAGAACTAAGGATTAGATCCTTATGGTATGATATTGAAATTGAAGGATCTTCATAGATATATTTTTAGATCTTAGAAGTACAAATTGCAATAGAAAACTCTTGGAGAGTTAATGGCTATACTCAATGAGACAAAGCAAGAGTTTGTAATAGGGCAAGAAGCGCAAGGCGCATCTTACTTCGATATTCTAGAAGGCCAAGGCTTGGCCAAAGGCTTCTGGAGTGTGAAAAAAGGGCAAAGGCAAAGTCATTATAATCTTCTGGGAAGACAAATGACATATCCCAAGATGTCTGCCTAAATTGTGGCAAACGGGGTCACTGAAGCGTGACTACCGTATGGACAAGGCAGACATGAAGGAATTGAAGACGGGCAAGGCTCCGACTTCAAATATTTTTGTCATAAATATGTTCACTACTAGTATTAAAATTGGATTTTAGATACTGATTGTGGTACATAAATATGTACTGGTGTGCAGAATCTGCTAATTAGCAGGATACTGACTTCAGTTGAGATTTACCTACGAGTCAGAAACGGGACGAAAGTCGCTGTTTTAACCGTAGATACCTAAGTTTAGGAACTACCCTTCGGGTATGTAATTAAATTAGGAAACTATTACAATGTAACTAGTTTGACTAGAAACATTATCTCTATATCAGGGTTTAACCCGTTGCGGGTATACCTTTATATTCTAGAACACTAAAGTGTTTTATTTTATAAAGATGATATTGAGATAAACACATTAGATGTGAATAACAGTATTTATATTTTGAATATAAATAAATCTCAAACGTATAACATGACAAACAAATAGCTCAAACTGATTTAATCAGTTGAGACTTATATGTGGCATTGTTGTCTGGGACATAATTAACAAGACTCGTATATCCACACTTTCGAAGAGTGGGTACTAGGACGAATTTGATTCTATTCAAATAAAGTCTACAAATCTAGTTTATTGGGCAAAGTGCCTAAAACACCTTTACTTGGTAAAAGTGCAAGTGCCACCAATCTGTTAGCCCTCATTCATAGTGACGTGAGTGGGCCCATATCTAGCTAGGCTAGAGGTGGATATGAATGTTTCGTGACCTTTACGGATGTGGCATCGCGTTATGGTTATGTGTTTCTTTTAAAATACGGATCAGAAACTTTTGATCAATTCAAAGTGTTTCGAGACGAAATAACAAACAGATCGGTTATAGTATTAAACTGTCACGGTTAGACCATGATGAAAATACTTAAGCAGTAAGTTTCTCATATACTTGAAAGAGTATAGCATTCTTTCAATGAGGACTCCTCCTGGAACACGTCAATTTGACGGTGTGTCCGAACAGAAAAACCAAATTTTGTTGGACATGATAGGGTTAATCATTAGTCACTCTGAGCTACATTTCCTTCAACGGATACGCATTAACAGTGCAGAACTTATTTTGAATAAGGTTCCATAAAAATCTGTTTGACAGACTTCATATTAGATATGAACAGGAAAGAAACTGGGTTTCTCATTCCTGAACATTTGGGAATGCTAGGCATATGTTTGGATGATACCAAACTAAAACCCAAATTAGATAAGTGCCTAATTGTAGGTTATCCTAGGGAAACCAAAGTATAGTACTTATACAACTCACTAGAGAACAATGTAATTGTTGCTCACCATGCGGTTTTCCTGAGAGGAATACTTATATATAGTGGTAAGGGGGAGGAGAGTAAAACTCGATGAATATCAGAGTAATACTATTCTAGGCATTGATTCCTTAATGGAACACAAATAGTTAATCAAGGATGAAACTATACCAATAATCTTTGAATACACAAGAACCACGTAAGTCGGAGAGAATCAGAAAACAACCTGGGGTATGGGTCTCTGATCTCACCTCATAAAGATGTCAATCTTATTGAGAAACCGCACTAACTACGTATGAGGAAGTGATACAAGGTATCGACTCCCTATTATGGTAAAGTGCCAGGATATCCGAAATGGATTCCATGTATACCAACTAAGTTTGGATACTAGTTGATGTACCGGAAGGCATTGTGCCTATTGGTGCTATATAAGTCTTCAAGGAAGACATATGTGGAAGGAAAAATACCAACGTACTAAGCTAGGCTTGTAGCGAAAAGGTATCATTATCAATATAGTGTCGATTACGAAGAAACCTTTTACCCGTTGCCATTGTTAAATCCATTTGGACGATGCTTGCTGATGCTGCATGTTTCATTTATGAAATATGGCAGCTGAACGACAAAATCTATTTCCTTAAGTGGAAACCTTTTGGAGGATGTTTATAACATCCTAACGGTTTTATCGTACAAAATGAGCAAACAAGGTTTGCAAGTTAATTCGATCCATGGATGGATTGAAGCAAGCATAGCGTTCTTGGAACTATCGTTTTGATATAATCATAATGGTGTATGATTTAATTCAAAATGAATATGATTCTTGTGTATATAAGGAGGTTAGTGGGAGCGCACTAACAATGAATATCTTAAATAATGATGATATGTCATTTCTTGGAAATGATAATCCCATAATACAATCGGTGAAAGCTTGGCTTTCATGAAAATTCTCCGTAGAATTCTTGGGAGAAACAACCTTTATTCTAGGAATAAAGATCTACTGGGATAGATTTAAAGTTGTTGATACTCTCCGAGAACTCGTACATTGAAATAAATGTACATGACCTGGTGTCTCATATGCTGTGAGCATATGGAGTCACAATCGGGCCAATCCAAGTGATAGTCATTGGATTGATGTTAAGAACATCCTTGAGTATCTTAGAGGAACTAAGGATGCTTTCTTATACTATAGAGAATGAGAACTTGAAATGACTGGGTTCACTGCTGCAAGTTTCCAAACCGATAATAACGACTATAAGTCGTAACAACGGTATTATACAGTTTGAATAACGGAATATTGAGCTGGAAATCTTCCAAGCAAGATACTATTACCGAATAAACAAAAAAAAGCAGAATATTACTGCAGCTGAGGCAGCAATAGAAGCCATTTGGGTCAATAATAATCCTAATTAGATTAGGAATAGTTATGTTAGCAACTGAGATAGGCTACAACACAGGCTAAAGAATTAATGGTCTCATCAACGATCCAGATATATACTTCATATATTCATCTGATTTGTTCGGATCATACATCGTGGCGATGTGATGATCGAATAAATCACATCAGACGATAATCATGCAAATCCGCTGACGAAAGTATTTCCTCATCAGAAGTTTGAGCGAACCGTACATAGTTTAGGTGTAGGACATTTGAGTGATTGGCTATAGGCAAAGTGGAAGATTGTTGGACAGTTATGACCCATAGCATCACTATTTGTACAGATCATGGTGTTGTTGTACAAATTAAGATATAAGACAGTATCAATCCACAAAGGTTTAATCATTAAATATCCCTAGTTATAGTATTATCGAGACTAGACATCGATAATGCGGAATAGACTAGTATTACACTTGTGGGAGCATAACGACATAGTTCTCATATATTTGGGTATAGGATACTCATGCAAGTGTAGTAGGAGGTTGTGTTTTACCGATGGTATGGAAAACAGCTTCGCTCAGGATGGTCCGACGACCGGATTTATTGCCAACATATCCGGGGATCTCATGGGTCGCTTCCCGAAGATTCACCGATGACATATGACTCGCACATTATTAATCTGGGATTAATGAGAAGAGAAAGAAAATTAATCTGGGATTAATTATGGAGATATTTTATCTGGGATAAAATATTATTAAAGAGAGAGAAAACGATTAATTTGGAATTAATCGATAAAATAATATATTCGATATATTATACGAAATTGGATTTCGACGTGGAATTAAAATTAGATTTTAATTCAGGCAAACGCATTAATTTAGAATTAATTCGTTAGCGACGTGAATTGTAATTTTACTAGGCACAATTATTTAATTACGTCGCAACGAAAAATTCGTTAATTCGTTAAATTGTAATTTGGAAAAATTCGTCAAGTGCGGCCAACTAGTCATATCAAGTGTCAAATCATTAGTCACTTTGAGTGATGTGACAACTAGTCACTTTTGATGTGAGTGATTGATGTGAGTTGTTGGATGAATTAAAAGCTATTTACCATTTATTTGATATTGATATTTGACTTTTTATTTTGTGTATTAGATACACAAATCCAAACAACCAAAAAAATGCTTTTTCTTCTCTCTTTCCTCTCCTACATCTCACGCCCAATGGGCTGTTTTTCCTTCTTTCTTTCACTGGTTTCGCTGAGCATACAAGGAAGAAGATGGTGAATTTTGTGGCAAAAATCACCAAGAGCTAGCACTCAAAAGAGGACATACAAAGGTGATAGGGAAACCCACCCGTGGGCTTGGAATACACATCACAAAGCTTGGAGCTTGAGATCATCCATGGCCGAAATTTGGAGCAATTTTATGGGACAAAACCGTGAGCTTCAAAGGGCATAAAAAGTCTTGTTGTTTTTCGCATGGCCTCAACCGATCATTGTAAGTATTCCACAACTTCTTTGATGTATTCACATGTTGTTTCATTGCTTAAAATGATCCTTGGTACCTTAGAGAAACCCAATAGGAAAACCTCATCAACAGATTCAGAATTTCTCAATCCATAATAACTGATCAATACACAATGTTCACAGGAGAATAGATGAAAGATTTTTCAGAAGATTACGGGATCAAGTTAATCAATTCCACTCATCAATACCCACAACATAAGCAAAAGCTTCAAACAAAGTAATCATTAACATCTTGAATAAAATGATTAGAAAAACCCAAGATATTAGCACGAGATCCTCTCATAAACTCTTTAGGCATATAGAACTTCAAAGAGGAGTGCAAGATGTTGTAGGAAACGAATTCCCGCGCGGAGGAAGCGTGTTAGGCAGATAAATCGACCTTGAAAATTTTTCTAGTCTTCCCAACTATTTTTGAAACAGTCCAGGTCTATTGGACATGTTTTGCTAATGTTTTTGATGATTTTTCCAACCCAAAACTAGACTGTTTTACACACCAAAAGTTCAATATATGCGCGCACAGAATGCAGCTGTTGTTCGCTATTTTTCTACAACAGTTCAGTGTATTTTTGGCACTCTGAAATAGTCCCGAAAAGTCCACAAATCAAGCTTTAATGTCCTAAAAGCGATGCACCAAAAACCCAACTAAAATCACTCCCCAAATAGAATATGCGAGTTGCAGCAGTGAGCAGATTTTGTTTGCTCATTGGCGTGAGTTGATCAAGAGAGGGAAAAAAATTTACTTCAAGATCCAAAAGATCTTTAGTGCTATGACTCGCCACCAACAAATGCAAGAGTGAGCTTGACTCAAAAGAACAAAATAAATTCCTAAACATTTTAGAGATTTTTAAGTTGTCACATAAAGTTTTGTATTTTATTTTCTTTTTCTTTTTATCTCAACACTTGACAGGAAACCAAAAATGAAGGAGGATAGGGTTTTTACAAAGTGAGAGTGCTTCCAAAAATATCATATTTTCTTTTTTATACTTAGTATTTATATTGTAAAAATTTTAAAAAAAAAATTTCCTCTCCGCACCAATTTTTGGACAGCCTTAACCTTTTGACAACCACCAAAAATATTTGGAGTATTCATTAAGACATTAAAGGTTTTTCCAAATAAAAGGTTGTAACAACCATTATATTATAAATAATATAAGTTCCAAGTGTGTGTATAATTATTAATCACATTAATTATTATATTGCATGTGAGTTTATAATTGAACTATCCAATTATATTTAATTTTCTACAGTAGATCGAGCTAGCACGGGGACCAAATCGACCTACGGTTCCTAACTCCAATAATTCTGGAATATTAATTAAACTCTTTAATTAAATATTCTGAATTATTAACTTTAAGTTATTCCACTAAAAACCTAAAGTTGCATTCTTATTGTCGTAGATATATAATACAAGCTGAACTATGTCAGTGTCTATCGATGTAGTCATTACATACGAATTGACCCTTCATCAGTATCTCATAATTAGAGCCGGGGAAAAATATATGTTATACCACTCTAATTATTTTTACCTTAATTACCAATGATTCTTTAATAACAATTTATTCATAAGTGTAGGACACAGAAATTGACGATGATGTTCCAGGCTCGCGGCCCGGTCGAGAGTACGGAGTAGCCCGCGGGGGACTAAACCAGAGAATAAAAGAGTCGCCACCCAGTATGAACTGGGAAATGATTTAAGGCCGCAATCACCCCTCGCAAGGGAAGACTTCAAACCATTGGGTTCGGAATGGTCCCTTACTTATGCCACTTGTAATGAACGGATTCGCACAATAATATAACCAAGTCTACGCTACATACACATGCAAGAATAACCTATATCTAAGTTTTCATACAACATATATCTAAGTTTGAATACAACAATAAATAACCGAAGAGATAAATATGCGAAACAATGAAGAAAGATAAATAACAAAAAATAAATGTTGAACAATGAAACAACAATTAACAAAAATAAAATGCGAAATAATAAAAAACTAATAAAACGAAATAAATGCGGAATAATAAATATGTGATCAAAGAATTTGGACGTTTTAAATGTAGGACTTTGCATGCCCGGTTGGACGTATTCCATGTCCAACCAAGCATGCCGGGTCTGGGATGACCAAATAAAATATAACAAATGATGCCCTCAGATCTTACCTTTTAAGTCGCTTCTCGGGAGTGTGTTGGGACGTCGCCGGAAGAGTTAATGTTCCGTAACTTTTCTGGTTTGCTGTTTCCACTCGCTATTTTCATTATTTTCACTCGCTGTTTCCAATCGCTGTTTTCTCTATTTTCACTGTTTTGGGTTATTTTCTGGACTATTTTCAGGGGGTTGACCGGTGCTCACACACGCGTATAACGCAAGCGCACGTATCGTTCAAGTAGTATAAAAAGTATCGATCCAACGAGGAATTAATACCTAAGATATTAATTTTATGAGGTAAAATGATTACAAGTATCTAACAGGTTGTTTGATTGATTTGAAATGGTGACGATTCTAAATTTAAAAACAAGTAAATAAAATTATTTGAAAGTAGGTTTTGAGAAAATTCAATATTAAAAAACTATCTAGGGTTGTGAATCTTTCCAATATTATTTAAAGATGAAGTGGTTATCTATAGCTGGGAAATATATTGATTTATTAACCTTGAACACTAAATTATGTGAAAGCCTCTGTCGATGGTCAGACACAAATACCCAGTTTAACCCAATTGAACCATATATCTATGTCAACCAAATTATCTGGATTCATTAAGTTTAAGTTCCAATTATGGCTACCCCCGCCCGACAGGTATATGTCTATCCTGTAAGGAAATCTATTAAAGGGTTATCTATCCTCAAGGAAGATCGTGGGCTATTGAGTCTAAGGTCTCAAACTTAAAATCCCTATGTCTAGTTCATTTTAAGTTTACCTAATCAATTTTATTAGTGGCCAGTTAATAAAAAGCATTAAGATTAAGACCCAATAAATAAATCTTTATATTACCCAAACTATAATCTAACCCTTATAAACCAGTGATATTGAAATTCATCACAACCCTAGATAACTAACTTAGTTATGACACATGGCTAGGGCTAGTAAGAACTTAAAAGTAAAAGCCATAAAGTAAAAATGCGAAATAGTAAATGCGGTAAAGTAAATACTGAAAAGTAAATTACAATGAAATAAAATGCTAAGGTAAAAGGAATTACTTTTACTATTTACTATTTTAGATATCTCCCATAAAATAATATATAAACTTGTGATAATATTATCGACAAGCCATATAGGCCGTAACCTGATTAATTCAAATTAAGTCCGACCAGCCATAAAGGCGGTATGATTGTCCATGAACCTGCCATATAGGCGGTAAGAAAATTTAATTACCAACCAGCCATATAGGCGGTATCCTTGATTAGTCAGGTTTAAACCAATTTAAATTTAATAGCCAACCGACCAATATGGCGGTATCCTTATTAAGTCAAATTTTAAATAGTAAATATATTATATTTAGGGAGATTAATCTAAATAGTAACAGTAATAGAATTACATTTCACCTTAGCAAGGAGAAGTTACCTCATCATGGTTGAATAGTAAAACTGAAACAGTAAAAACAAGATAAATTACTATTACTATTACAAAAAGTAATTACTATTACAGAATGTAATTAAAAATTAATTACAAAACTTAAATTAAAAGAAACTAAAGAGAGAAACTCTTTTTTACATAAAGAAATGAGAGAGAATGGTGCCATTGAAACTGAAATCCCGAGCTCAATTTATAGGCAAATTTTGCGTCTGACATCGCGACGCTGGCTCTGTTGACTTGGTCCATGCGGTTTGACTTTGACTGTTGACGCGGATTTCGTCGGCCCAATAAGAATTCAACACGTGGCACGCTGTAGATTCGGTTCAATGAGAAGATGACACGTGGCACGCAGAGTGTCGGCACCATAGGCTTGTGACACGTGTCCCGGGGCATGTTAGCGGATCCTCTGTGATGGTGACACGTGGCACGGCGCACGTTAGCAAAGTCAAACTTCTCAAATTCTAACCCGTTGACCCGGCGCACGTTAGCAGCTTTGGTGCATGTTAGGCGTCGCGACGCCAAGGTCTTGCGCATCGCGACGCGCCTAAATTACCAAAATGTCATTTTTCCAATTTTCACTGTTTTGGTCCAAATCACCTCCAAAATGTCCTGAAACTTTATTTATCTACAAAATAACACAACACATCAAAATATTCCACAACGCAAGAAACTATACGAAATATTAGGTTAAATGAGTGGGAAAGTGATAGATTTATCACTCATCACACCCAAACCTAACATTTTGCTAGTCCTCGAGCAAACATAGAATAAAATAACATAATAAAATTTAACTAAGCCCTTTCGTAGGGATCACGGTTGCATTTAGCGTATGCAACAAGCCTTTAAACCCCTAGGTGTCCCTAGTGGACAGGTTGTAGTCTCGTGAGGGTTTACAGCAATGATACCCATAAACATTTTACAAAGGTAAGAATGTAGTAAAACTAATGCACACAAAAGTAAAAAGACAAGAGAAAATAGAATAAAGAAGTTAATGACTAATCAAGTGAAACTTGTACTCCAAGTTACTAGTTGTTTTCTTTCTTTCTAAATTACTGAATAAGTAAATTCTCCGATTATATTTACCATTCTCCATATACACAGCTAACCTAACAAAATTAAAAACTCATTTTTGCCAACAACAGTTACAGTGTAGTTGATAAGAGAGTAATATTTTTGTCCTAAAGTTTTATCAGAATTCACACCTTTTTGTAGCAATGGAGTAATTTTTTTTCGGATTTTTCGGATTTTTTCTTTGATTTTTTCTCTATTTTTTATTTATATACAATACATTCCGTCTATGTAGCGAGCTTTGGGTCGGTGGCTCCCAAACCAGTTGGCTTTAGGGCACCAGGTGTTAAGACACCCCTACGAACTTAATTACTCAGACTTCAGATATATATATTTTTGCAGCATCTTCGATCCATGTAACGAGCTTTGGGCCAGTGACTCCCAAACCAGTTGGCTTTAGGGTATTAGGTGTTAAAACACCCTTACAGACTTAATAACTCGGATCTCGAATTTTTTTTTACTCCATTGCCTTTTGAGATGCTTCCTCCAATTAAACTAAGCACTGAATATTACAAACTTTTCAATTACAGTTCATGTCCGTATGTTACTATGCATGTTGATAATACCTGCCAACTGAGCATATGAAGATCCATTTTAGTCAGTGTTAAGGAGATTTACAAATTAAATAATTAAAAGAAATAAACAAAAATTAACTTGTTTCGAAATAAATAGGTTGAGATACGTATCAGGAGTGGGAATTCCTTACTCAGCTATCTCTCACCATTTCACCTTTTTAGTCAAAATAAAAACACAAAAAACAACAAAAAATTGTAATTTTTGAAAAAATTTCAATTTTTTTGTATTTTTCGAAAAAAATTGGACTAAAAAAAAACACAAAAAAAACTAAAACAAGGTACTGATCAACTAATTCCCTCCCCCAACCTAAATGAGACATTGTCCCCAATGTATTAAACAGTAGAAGAAAAGTTTAGAAAATAATACCTGTTAGCTGAAATTCTACAGAAATTAAAGGTTAAGATCCAGATTAACACGACGCCTCTTACCAAGATCGTCCTCGGACCAATTTATCTTTGAAATGATAGGGTCAACTTGTGGTTCATAGGCTAAGAGTTTGTCTATTAGATCCGGAGCAGTTCTGGCAGTAAAGAGGAGTTCTTTTAAAGTTTTGACACGAACCCATTTCCTCCGGCATCATCAAGAAAAACACAGAAAGAAAATCATAAAATACATCAACGTTGTACAGCCCAATTGGTTTCTGGTGTATGTTTAGGTTCGCCCAAGATATCACTATAAAATTTCCTCCAATGTACCCAAGCCACCTGGCAAGCAATAAAAGCATCAACACGGTTAATCATTTCTACCAGTCGTTCAGACAACTACCTGGCACGATCAATTCCTCTCTGTTTGATGATCCAATAAGATTTGCCTCTGCCAAGGTTTTGGGATGATTCCCAAATAGTGACTGCCTCCTTCCTGTACAGCCTTTGAAACGATTCCCATAAGTCCAAGATTGCCTCCGCCATATATTAAGTGCATATTCCTTACAGCTAAGACTCGACCCAATTCTTGTGCTGCTTCTACGTATTGTGTGGTTTAGTACCAACACTACTACCGCAAAACACACAGATGTTTTCAACTCGTCTTCTTGAAGTGGCTTCCATGTTTTACTCTGGATGTCTTCAAAAGTGCAATGATGGGTTGAATTTATATACCTGAAAAGGGTGAGTAAAAATAGCACAAGTATCTTCCAAATGACGATAGTAGCAAAATAGTATAAATAATCGTGATAGTAAAAAGGTCTGGATCCTGTCAGAGAAAATAAAAAACAACAAAACAAATCATAATTGTTAGGAAAAGAAAAAGAGATATAATATTTACAAGAAAAGTAACGGCTTGATCGACGTCTATACGTCAGAGACAAGCTTCCCATCCAATTTTCTTATAAATTGGCAAACAGGTTCTTTTTGAGTCAGATTCCCGAGACTTAATTGTTTTCTTTCTTTTTGAAATTGTGCATATAACATGCGAATTTCATGATACACACAGCCACTGGGATGCGTCTCAAGAGTTTTAGATATGGCATCCAAAGACTCCTTACTTAAGCCATCCCTAATGAAATTAATCTTATCTTCGCGGTTATCAGACACCATTCCTAAAGAACGACAACGAGTATTACAAAACATACGAGCACATTTATAACAAACACACATCTTTTGGCTCTTCTCTTTTTAGCATATATGCTCTTTCCTAAACCAGACAGATGTGAAATAAAAGAGTCAGAAGACTCATCTGCCAATCAAACCCGTGACCCGTGTTTCAATTAACCAACGAATGTCAGTAGGAATACCTTTGATAATCAGTAATCTCATCCGTTCCAAGCGAGCTTGTAGACTTTCATCATAGATTTTTAGGGAGAGAAGGAAATTCTTGCCGAAGGTTTGTGAGAGCTTCTTCCATCGTGAAATGACTTTACCTGCAAAAACTAAACACACAAAAATAAAACACACCAGATCACAATATATATACAAATTGCATGGGTTGCCTCCCTGCGAGCGCTAAGTTTAAAGCCGTCAGCTAGACTTTACTCTCGATCGTTAGGCTGGATCTGAAAATGTGACACTTCTTTTTTGTCGCTCAAATGATTCTCCCCAGTAGTGCTTGACACGCTTGTTTTTAACCTTGAAAGTTTTATTGGAGTTAGGATCATGTATCTCAACGGCTCTATCTGGTAAAACTGTGGTGATCACAATAGACCTGACACCGTGATTTTGGCTTCCATGGGAATAATTTCACCCTTGATTTTTTTAAAAGTACTTTCTGTCCTGGTTCCAGTTGTATGCGAACTAACTTCTCACCATGTCTTTTCTTGCCTTTTTCTTTGTACATTTGGCATCCTCAAAAGCTGATTGTGAAATTCCTCAATTCGTTGAGCTGGTGGATCTTTTTCTATCTCTGTGTTGTAGTGCAAGAATTGTCTCTTTCAGTACAAAAGACGCTTTATCTTTAGGCTCCACAGGCAATTGACATGTTTTAAGTTTGTCAGTAGAAAATTTGCATTGCATTGGAGTTCTGAATGGTACTGTGTATCACATCAAGTCTGAAACACATTCCTCCTTCTTTTCATTCATCAGGGAAATTCATGGCCTTGAAAACATTGAATTTTACTTCTTGGTCTTGTACCCTCATGGTTAATTCTCATTTTTGTACATCAATAATGGTTCGCGACCTATAGCCCAAAAATGGTCTCCTGAGGTGATTGGCAAGTCTGCGTCTCCTCCATATCAAGGACAATAAAATCTGCTGAGAAAATGAATTTTGTCAACCTTGACCAGCACATCCTTAACTGCCGCCTCTTGGAAATACGAGCGTTCTATCAGCAAGTTGTAGAGAGACTGAAGTGGGCATTGTTTCTCCAATCAGCAGTTTCCTGAAAATAGAAAAAGGCATCAAATTAACACTGCACCTAAATCAATAAAGCCTTACCAAAGTTATGTTCTCCTATGACGCAAGGAATGGTGAAACTGCCAGGATCTTTCAACTTCGGGGGAAGTTTCCTCTGAATGATGGCGCTGCATTCTTCTGTCAATGCTACTGTCTCGTAATCTCCCAATCTCTGTTTTTGTGAAAGAATATCTTTCATGAATTTTACATAGCTGGGAATTTGTTCCAAGGCTTGTACAAATGGAATGTTGATGTGCAGCTTTTTGAACACCTCCAGGAAACGAGCAAACAGCTTGTCCAGTTTATTTTTCTGAAGATGTTGAGGAAAAGGTGGAGGTGAAGTGGTCTGTTTCTTTTTCCTTTGCTTTTTTTTTTTCCTCCGTATGTTGCCCTATTTCTTTTTAAACTTCCTCAGCAGTTGTTTTGGCTCCAACATCTTTGTTGATTTCAGTACCGCGCTTTTTAACATGATGGCATGACATTGCTCCTTTCCCATGTTCCTTGGGTTGGCTTTGTGTTGCTAGAAGATTACCTGGTGGTCTGTACTCTGAGCATTGGCCAGTTGTCCAATTTGATGCTCTCCAGTGCTTTAATAGAAGCTGATTGGCACTGAATCACAGCATCATACTTTTTTAACTGAGCCAGCACTTCTGCTATTCCTGGTTCATTTACCTGCTCCTGCCTTTGTTCGTTGCGGAATCCAGGTGGTGGATAGTTCTATTTTGGCCTGAATTGTTGCTCTATAAAAGATTAGGATGATTCCTCCACCCTAGGTTGTAGGTGTTGAAATATGGATTGTTCATCTGTCCTGTTGAAATTGTTGACAAATTCAACGTTTTCTTCAGTTGGTTCGACTTTGGTGCTCCTCCATATGGTGAACTTGTGGATCCAGTGGTAAGAGTCTCCATGAATTTGCATATCTCATCCAGCGCTTGGTATTGCACGCTCTGTATTGACTGTCTTCCACTTCATAAATTCCTACAATTCTTTGGATCATGCTTCTTCTGTTGGCCACAAAGAATTGTTGTTTGGCCATTTCTTTGATTAGGATTCCCAGGCTTTGATCTCCCGTTTGCCATCAGAGCTCCTCCAGCAGCACATCGATTGTGATTCTCATTATTCCAGAAAGCCCATTATAGAATGTTGGACTTGAAGCCATTTTGGAATCTCATGGTGAGGACATTTCCGGAGCAAATCTTTGTACCTTTCCAAGCTTCGTAGAGAGTTTCAGAGTCTTGTTGTACAAAGGATTGTGATGTTATTTCTCAGTTTTCCAGTTCTGGCTGGTGGAAAGTACTTTGCAAGAAATTTGGTGGCTAAAGTGTTCCAAGTTGTGATAGAACCTGCTGGTAGTGAATGTAGCCAAGCTTTAGCTCTGTCTTCAAGGAGTATGGGAAAACACGCAGTCTCATTGCTTCTTCATCTCAGCTTCGGTTGTAATTGAGAGTGCCACAAACTTCCAGGAAGTTGCTGATGTGGGCATTAGGATCTTCAGTTGCATTCCCCCCAAACTGATTGACTGCTGAACCATCTGAATGCATGTTTTGATGTCACCCGCATTTGCTGGTAGGGGAGGAAGTACAATATAAGAAATGAGTCTGTCAACCACCGAAATGGTTCTGTCTCAAATGGGAATTGGTGGTACAACATTCAAAGGTTCAGGTTCCATGTTGACTAAAGCTTTTTGGCCTTCAAGCCGTTCCCTTCTCAACTATCTGATGGTTTTTTCAATTTCCGGGTCAAGCGGTCGAAGTTCAAAGCTTCTAGTTCGTCTCATAAGTTTCTGAGAACCTGAAACACAAGAAATAAAAAACAATAAGAAAAAAGAAAATTAGATACAAGTAAAGGTATCTAACCTTAAAATTAATAGTGAAAGATAAATAAGTTCCCGGCACGGCGCCAAAACTTGACCGGTGCTTACACACGCGTATAACGCAAGCGCACGCATCGTTCAAGTAGTATAAAAAGAATCGATCCCACGAGGAACTTAATACCTAATTTATTAATTTATGATGTCAAATGATTACTAGTATCTAACAGGTTGTTTGATTGATTGAAATGGTGACGATTCTAAATTTAAAAATAAGTAAATAAAATTGTTTGAAAGTAAGGTTTTGAGAAAATTCAATATTAAAAACTATCTAGGGTTGTGAATCTTTCCAATATTATTTAAGATGAAGTGGTTATCTTATAGCTGGGTAATATATTGATTTATTAACCTGGAACACTAAATTATGTGAAAGCCTCTGTCGATGGTCAGACACAAATACCCAGTTTAACCCAATTGAACCATATGTCTATGTCAACCAAATTATCTGATTCATTAAGTTTAGTTCCAATTATGGCTACCACCGCCCGACAGGTATATGTCTATCCTGTAAGGAAATCTATTAAAGGGTTATCTATCCTCAAGGAAGATCGTGGGCTATTGAGTCTAAGGTCCAAACTTAAAATCTCTATGTCTAGTTCATTTTAAGTTTACCTAATCAATTTTATTAGTGGCCAGTTAATAAAAAACATTAAGATTAAGACTCAATAAATAAATCTTTATATACTACCCAAACTATAATCTAACCCTTATAAACCGGTGATATTGAAATTTATCACAACCCGAGATAACTAACTTAGTTTATGACACATGGCTAGGGCTAGTAAAAAACTTAAAAGTAAAAGCCATAAAGTAAAAATGCGAAAAAGTAAATGCGGTAAAGTAAAATACTGAAAAGTAAATTACAATGAAATAAAATGCTAAGTAAAATGAATTACTTTTACTATTACTATTTTAGATATCTCCCATAAAATAATATATAACTTGTGATAATATTCCCAAACAGCCATATAGGCGGTAACCTGATTAATCAAATTAAGTCCGACCAGCCATAAAGGCGGTATGATTTGTTCATGAACCTGCCATATAGGCGGTAAGAAAATTTAATTACCAACCAGCCATATAGGCGGTATCCTTGTTAGTCAGGTTTAAAACCAATTTAAATTTAATAGCCAACCGACCAATATAGCGGTATCCTTATTAAGTCAAATTTTAAATAGTAATATATTATATTTAAGGGAGATTAATCTAATAGTAACAGTAAAAGAATTACCTTTCACCTTAGCAATGAGTAGTTACCTCACTATTTACATCATAGAAAGAGAGAGAATGGTGCCATTGAAACTGAAATCTCGAGCTCAATTTATAGGCAAATTTTGCGTCTGGCGTCGCGATGCCATTCCTTCTTGCGTCGCGACGCTGGCTCTCTGTTGACTTGGTCCACGCAGTTTGACTTTGACTGTGACGCGGATTCGTCGGCCCAATAAGAATCAACACATGGCACGCGGTAGATTCGGTTCAATGAGAAGAGGACACGTGGCAGAAGAAGATTCGTCGATGATCGGTCCAATGAGAAGATGACATGTGGCACGCGGAGTGTTGGCACCATAGGCTTGTGACACGTGTCCCGGGGCATGTTAGCGGTCCTCTGTGATGGTGACACGTGGCACGGCGCACGTTAGCAAAGTTAAGCTTCTCAAATTCTAACCCGTTGATCCGCTGCACGTTAGCAGCTTTGGTGCATGTTAGGCGTCGCGACACCAAGGTCTTGCGCGTCGCGACATGCCTAAATTACCAAAATGCCATTTTTCCAATTTTCACACTGTTTTGGTCCAAATCACCTCCAAAATGTCCTGAAACTTTATTTATCTACAAAATAACACAAAACACATCAAAATATTCACAAAACGCAAGAAACTATACAAAATATTAGGTTAAATGAGTGGGAAATAGTGATAGATTTATCACTCATCAGGGGTGTTTCGGGTGAAATAGGGGACTATTTTCGGGTTGGTTTAGTGGATATTTTCGGTAATAGGGCTGCTGTTTTAGGGTTTTTTTATGGACTGTTTTGCTTCTGTTTTTGGCTTGTGTTTTGTTCACGTGGAGAGGGCAGTTTAGGGACTGTTTTTGCTCAATGTTTTCGGCTTGGTGGGGCTGTGTATTTGCGTCTAGGGTTCACTATTTTGTTGGTTATTGAAGGGTTTTAGGGTTGCTATTTTGGTCGATCAGTGGGGCAGTTTTTTGTTTCAGTAGGGCTGTTGCTGATAATCATGCATGCATTTTTGATGGTTCATGTGAAGCTTAGGGTTTGTCGGTGGGTTTGTTGCTATTGTGAGATCTTTCACATGAACTTCCAGTGCGTGTAACTGCCGAGTCTTTGGTCTTTTTCTGTTTTTTTTTTTTTGTGTTGCGGTATGTGTCTTCGCAAGAGGGTCAGTTGGGTTTGTTATTTTGGTCAGTTAGTGGGGTGACTTTGGTGTTTATGAGAAGGGCGTGTATATATGTGGTTTATTTGTGGTGGGTCCGTTTTTGGCTTTAGCTAGTGGGTGTGAGGTGTTAGGTTTAGGGTTGCTTGGTGTCTTTTAAGTGGTGTCAGGTCGTGAGTTTAGGACGTGTGTTAGGGTTTTGAGAAGCTAAGGGAAAGTGGCTTTGAGAGCTATTTTGCCGAGAAAGAGTGGCGTTGAGGGCTGGTTAGAGAGAAGAAGAGAGACAAGGGGAGTGAGGGTTCTTAATTGTTGCCGTGGGTTTGCTTGTGCGAGTGGGGGAGAGGGAAGCCGTGAATGAGCTCTCCCTAGGGGGCTAAGGGTTTGGTTTGTGTGTCTTTTAAAGGAGTGAGCTAGGATTTCCTTGCATGAGTAGGGAAAAGATTGTGTATAATTGGGGAATATTTAATTAGTTTGTTATACGGAAAAGGATTTGTTTCATTTAGGAAATTGATTTATTTAGTTTAGGAAAATGATTTAGGAGATTTGATTTGATTTATTTAATTAAGGAATGAGATTGATTTGATTTATTTTATTTAGGCATGTGATTTACTTAAATTAGGAAGGTGATTTGTTGGATTTTTACATGTGTTTAATGTTTTAATTATTTTGGATTGGGCTTTGAGGCTTGTGGGCGTGTGGGATGGCTCTTTGGTAGGCTTGGGCATGTGGGTTGGTGGTGTGTGGGCTTGGGTGTGTCTAATAGTTAAAACAGAGATTAATCGAGTGAACCTGAGGCTAAGCAAACGAATGAAATCTGACAAGGTATTGATTTTTTGAATTCTCCATTCCGACGTCCGTTTCCCACGACTTCCGCAACTTAAAGGGTTAGTGCCTCCATACGAGGCTCATCATCGGCCTTATGTAAACAATACAGTGCCTACAATAAGTATTCTGAAATATTAATCTTTCTATTTGAAATAGAAAGACTTGAGCCCTCTGATGAGTGGTAAATCTATCACTACTTTCCCACTCATTTACCCTAATATTTTCTTTAGTTTCTTGAGTTTTGTGAATTTTGATGTTTTTTGTGTATTTTGTAGATAAATAAAGTTTCAGGACATTCTGGAGGTGATTTCGGAAATTTGGGCGCGTCGCGACGTGCAAGCCTTAGGCGTCGCGACGCCTAACATGCGCCGAACAGTGCTAACGTGCGCCCGGGTCCATAAATCAGAATCTGAGAAATTTGACTTTGCTAACGTGCGACGTACCACGTGTCACCATCACAACCGATCTGCTAACATGCACCATGCCACGTGTCACTCCACGTCAATGCCACGTCATCGTCCACATCACCAGGTTGACTGAGTCAACATGCCACCTCACTGCCACGTCATCATCAACCAATCACAGCGTGCCGCGTGTCGCGATTCTATGGTGCCGACAGTCAAATGCAATGTGTCGGCACGTCAGTGCCACATCAGCATCAATGATTGGCTCTCTTATCCCTATCTGACACGTGGCGGATAAGAATCTGAGTCGACCAATCAGAAGCCGCCACGTGTCACAATAATTGAGCCCCAACCACCTTTCCACGTGCCACCTTATCACCTTATCCAGAATCTGCAACCGACGAACCAGAAACGTGCCACGTCGACAAACCTCACGTTGCGACGCGAGCTGGGCGTCACGATGCAAAACCCCTACTGACCTCTATAAATAGAGCGCGAAATTCCAGTTTCAGATGTACCACTCATCTCATCTCTTTGATGTAAAGAGGGAGTTTCTCTCTCTAGTTTCTTTAGTTTTTAGTTTTTAGTTTTTAGTTTTGTAAATAATTTTAATACGTTCTGTAATAATAGTAATTTATTTTCTACTTTTTACAGTTTTTACTATTTACCATGATGAGGTAACTTCCCCAGCTATGGTGAAAGGTAATTCTTTTACTATTGCTATTTAGATTAATCTCCCTTAAATATAATATATTCACTATTTAAAATTTGACTTAAAAAGGATACCGCCAGATTGGTCGGTTGGTAATTCAATTTTAATCTGGTTTAAACCTGAGTAATCAAGGATACCGCTAGATTGGTCGGTTGGTAATTAAATTTTCTTACCCCCTATATGGCAGGTTTATTTTGGTTCCGCCTTAATGGCTGGTTGGACTTAATTTGACTTAATCAGGATACCGCCTATATGGCTGGTTGGTAATGTTATCATAAGTTTATATATTATATTATGGGAGATATCTAAATTAGTAGTAGTAAAAGTAATCCTTTTACCTTAGCATTTTATTTTATTGTAATTTACTTTTCAGTATTTACTTTACCGCATTTTTACTTTATGTATTTTATTTTCAAGTTTTTACTAGCCCTAGTTATGTGTAGTAACTAAATTAGTTATCTGGGGTTGTGATGACTTTTAATATCACCGGTTTATAAGGGGTTAGATTATAGTTTGGGTATTATAAAGATTTATTTATTGAGTCTTATAAAGATTTATTTATTGAGTCTTAATCTTAATGTTTTTTCATTAACTGGCCATTAATAAAATTGATCTGGGAAATCTAAAATGAACTAGACATAGGGATTTTAGGTTTCAGCCTTAGACTCAATAGCCCACGATCTTCTTTGAGGATAGATAACCCTTTAATAGATTTTCTTACAGGATAGACATATACTATCGGGCGGGGGTAGCATAATTGGAACTTAAACTTAATGAATCCAGATAATTTGGTTGACATAGACATATGGTTCAATTGGGTTAAACTGGGTATTGTGTCTGACCATCGACAGAGGCTTACACATAATTTAGTGTTCCAGGTTAATAAATAAATATATTACCCAACTTTAAGATAACCACTTCATCTTTAAAATGATATGAAGAGAAATCACAACCCTAAATAGTTTTTAATATTGAATTTTCTTAAAACCTACTTTCGAATAATTTTATTTACTTGTTTTTAAATTTAGAATCGTCCCCATTTCAAATCAATCAAACGACTTGTTAGATACTAGTAATCATTTGACCTCATAAAATTAATAGTTTAGATATTAAGTCCTCGTGGGATCGATATTTTATACTACTTGAACGATATGTGCGTTTGCGTTATATACGTGTGTGTTTACGCCGGTCAAGTTTTTGGCGCCGTGGCGGGGACTTATTTATCTTTCACTAATAGTTTTAAGGTTAGATACTCTTACTTGTTTCTAATTTCTTTTTACTTATTGTTTTTGTTTTCTTGTGTTTCAGGTTTTCAGAAACTTCATGAGACGAACCAGAAGCTTTGAACTCCGACCGGTTGACCCAGAAATTGAAAGAACCATCAGACAGTTAAGAAGGGAAAGGCGAGAAGGCTAAGAAGCTTTAGTCAACATGGAACCTGAACCGTTGGAGGTTGCACCACCAATACCCATTTGAAACAGAACCATTCTGGTGGTCGACGACCTCATTTCCTGTATTGTACTTCCTCTCTTACCAGCAAATGCGTGTGACATCAAAACATGCATTCAGATGATTCAGAAGTCAGTTCAGTTCGGGGGGAATGCAACTGAAGATCCTAATGCCCACATCAGTAACTTCATGGAGTTGCAGCACTTTAAACTACAACAGAGCATCAGAAGAAGCAATGAGACTGTGAGTTTTTCCATATTCCTTGAAAGACGGAGCAAAAGCTTGGCTACATTCACTACCAGCAGGTTCCATCACAACTTGGAACACTCTAGCCACCAAATTCCTTGCAAAGTATTTTCCACCAGCTAGAACAGCAAAATAGAGAAATGACATCACATCTTTTGTACAACGAGATTCAGAATCCCTCTGCGAATCTTGGGAAAGATTCAAAGATTTACTCCGGAAATGTCCTCACCATGAGATTGCAAAATGGCTTCAAGTCCAAACATTCTATAAAGGACTTTCTGGAATAATGATAACCACAATTGATGCTGCTGCTGGAGGAGCTTTAATGGCAAAAGGAGAAGATCGAGCCTGGGAACTGATCGAAGAAATGGCCAACAACAATTCCTTGTGGCCAACAGAAAGGAGCATGATCCAAAGAATTGCAGGAATTTATGAAAGTGGAGCCAATACAGCAGTCAACGCCAAGCTAGATCAGATATGCAAATTCATGGAGACTCTTACCAGTAGATCCACAAGTTCACCATATGGAGGAGCACCAGAGTCAAACCAACTTGAAGAAACGGTGAATTATGTCAACAATTTCAATAGACAGGGGAACAATCCATATTCCAACACCTACAACCCAAGGTGGAGGAATCATCCTAATTTTTCATAGAGCAACAATTCAGGCCAACAACAGAACTATCCACCACCTGGATTCCAACAACAGAACAAAGGCCAGGAGCAGGCAAATGAACCAGGAATAACAGAAGTGTTGACCCACTTGAAAAAGATAGAAGAAAAACATGACTCTCAAGCAGCAAGATATGATGTTATGTTTCAATCCCAAGCATCAATAATTCAAAGTCAACCAGTTTCTATTAAAGCACTGGAGAATCAAATGGGACAACTGGCCAATGCTCAGAGTTACAGACCGCCAGGAAATCTTCCCAGCAACACCGAACAAAATCGAAGGAACATAGGGAATGAGCAATATCATGCCATCATATTAAAAAGCGGTACTGAAATCAATAAAGATGTTGGAGCCAAAACAACTACTGAGGAAGTTCCAAAAGAAACAAAGCAACAGATGGAGGAAAAAGAAGCAAAGGAAAACGAACAGATCATCCACCTCCACCTTTTCCTCAGCGTGTTCAGAAGAAGCAGTTTACTCGGTTCCTGGGCGATCTTCAAAAAGCTGCATATCAACATTCCATTTGCAGAAGCGTTGGAACAAATGCCCAGCTATGCCAAATTTATGAAAGACATTCTTTCACGAAAGCGGAGATTGGGAGATTATGAGACAATAGCATTATCAGAAGAATGCAACGCCATCATTCAGAGAAAACTTCTCCAAAGTTGAAAGATGCTGGCAGTTTCACTGTTCCTTGCACCATAAGAGAACATGACTTCGATAAGGCTTTGTGTGATTTAGGTGCGAGTGTTAATTTAATGCCTTTTTCTATTTTCAGGAAATTACAGATTGAAGAAACAATGCCCACCTCAGTCTCTCTACAACTTGTTGATAGAACGCTAGTATTTCCAAGAGGCGTAGTTGAGGATGTGCTGGTCAAGGTTGACAAATTCATTTTCCCAGCAGATTTTATTGTCCTTGATATGGAGGAAGACGCAGACGTGCCAATCATCCTCGGGAGACCATTCTTGGCTACAGGTCGAACCATTATTGATGTACAAAAAGGAGAACTAACCATGAGGGTACAAGACCAAGAAGTAACATTCAAAGTTTTCAAGGCCATGAATTTCCCAGATGATGAAAAGAATGAGGAATATTTCAGACTTGATGTGATACATAGTACCGTTTAGAACTCTGATGAAAGACAAAGTTCTACTGAAAAACTTAAAACATGTCAATTGCCTGTGGAGCCTAAAGATGAAGCGTCTTGGCACTGAAAGAACCTATTCTTGCACTACAAGAAAACATAAGAGAAAAAGTTCCTCCAGCTCAACGAATTGGAGGAATTTCACATATAGCCTTTTGAGAATGACAAATTGTACAAAGAAAAGGGCAAGAAAATACATGATGAGAAGTTAGTGCGCATACAACTGGAACCAGACAGAAGGTACTGTTAAACAAATCAAGGGTGAAATTCTTCTCATGGAAGCCAAAATCACGGTGGTCAGGTCCATTTGTGATCACCAAAGTTTTACCAGATAGAGCCGTTGAGATACATGATCCTAACTCCAACAAAACATTCAAGGTTAAAAACAAGCATGTCAAACACTACTGGGGAGAATCATTTGAGCGACAAAAAGAAAGTGTTACACTTTCAGATCCAGCTTAACGTTAGAGAAGTAATGTCTAGCTGACGACTTTAAACTTACCGCTCGCAGGGAGGCAAGCCATGCAATTTGTGTATATATTATGATCTGTTTTGTTTTATTTTTGTGTGTTTAATTTTTGCAGGTTTAGTCATTTCAAGAAGGAAGAAGCTCTCGCAAATCTTCGCAAGCAATTTCCTTCCCTCCCTCAAAAATCTCTGATGAAAGTCTACAAAGCTCGCTTGGAACGGATGAGATTACTGGTGATCAAAGGTATTCCTACTGACATTCGTTGGTTAATTGAAGCAAGGGTTCGATTGCAGGTGAGTTTTTTGACTCTTTTATTTCACATCTGCCTGGTTTAGGAAAGAGCACATATGCTAAAAAGAGAAGAGCCAAAAGAATGTGTGTTTGTTATAAATGTGCTCGTATGTTTTGTGATACTCATTGTCGTTATTTAGGAATGATGTCTGATAACCGCGAAGATAAGATTAATTTCATAAGGGATGGCTTGAGTAAGGAGTCTTTGGATGACATATCTAAAACTTTGAGACGCATCCCAGTGGATGTGTGTATCATGAAATTCGCATGTTATATGCATAATTCCAAAAGGAAGACAATTGTTAAGTCTCAGGAATCTGACTCAAAAAGACCCTGTTTGCCAATTTATAAGTAAATTTGATGGGAAGCTTGTCACTGACGCATAGACGTCAATCAAGCCATTACTTTTCTTGTAAATATTATATCTCCTTGTCTTTTCTTAATAATTGTGATTTGTTTTGTTGTTTTTCTTTTGTTTTCTCCGACAGGATCCAGACCTTTTTGACTATCACGATTTATTCGCTATTAATCGTCCTCTGGAAGATACTTGTGCTATTTTTACTCACCCTTTTCAGGTATTATAAATTCAACTCATCATTTCACTTTTGAAGACATCCAGAGTAAAACATTGAAGCCACTTCAAGAAGACGAGTTGAAAACATCTGTGTGTTTTGCGGTAGTAGTGTTGGTACTAAACCACAATACGTAGAAGCAGCACAAGAATTGGGTCAAGTTTTAGCTGCAAGGAATATGCACTTAGTATATGGCGGAGGCAATCTTGGACTTATGTGGATAGTTTCAAAGGCCGTACAAGAAGGAGGCAGTCGCGTTTTGGGAATCATCCTAAAACCCTTGGCAGAGGCAAATCTTATTGAACCATCAAACAGAGAGGAACTGATCGTGCCAGGTATGTCTAAACGACTGTTAGAAATGATTAACCGTGCTAATGCTTTTATTACTTTGCTAGGTGGCTTGGGTACACTGGAGGAAATTTTTATTGTGCTATCTTGGGCGAACCTGAACATACACCAGAAACCAATTAGGTTGTTTAATGTTGATGGATTTTATCATTTTCTTTGTGTGTTTCTTGATGATGCCCAGAGAAATGGGTTCGTGTCAAAACTTTTGAAAGAACTCCTCTTTACTGCCAGAACTGCTCCAGATCTAATAGACCAACTCATAGCCTATGAACCACGAGTTGACCCTATCCTTTCAAAGATAAATTGGTCTGAGGATGATCGTGGTAAGAGGCGTAGGATTATCTGGATCTTAACCTTTAATTTCCTGTAGATTTTCAGCTAACTAGGTACTACCTTCTAACTCTCCTTTACTATTTAAGACATTGGGGACAATGTCTCATTTAGGTTTGAGGGAGGGAATTAGTTGATCAGTACCTTTTTTAGTTTGTGTGTTATTTTTAATCCAAAATTTTTCGAAAAATACAAAACAAATTGAAAAATTTTCAAAAATTACAAAAATTTTGTTTTTTTGTTTTTGTTTTTATTTTGACTAAAAAGGTGAAATTGGTGAGAGATAACTGAGTAAAGAGTTCCCACTCCTGATACGTATCTCAAACCCATTTTCGGAACAAGTTAATTTTTGTTTATTTCCTTTTGAATTATTTAATTTGTGAATTCTCCATAATACTGACTAAAATGGATATTCATATGCTCAATTGGCAATTATTTTCACATATATAGTAACATACGGACATGAGCTAAAATTGAAAAGTTTGTAATATTCAGTGCTCTAGTTAAATTGGAGGAAGCATCTCAAAAATCAATGGAGTAAAAAAAAAAATCTGAGGTCCGAGTTATTAAGTCTGTAGGGGTTTTAACACCTAGTGCCCTAAAGCCAACTGGTTTGGGAGTCACTGGCCCAAAGCTCGCTAAATGGATCAAAGATGCTGTAAAAATATATATATCTGAAGTCTGAGTAATTAAGTCCGTAGGGGTGTCTTAACACCTGGTGCCCTAAAGCCAACTGGTTTGGGAGCCACCGACCCAAAGCTCGCTACATAAATGGAAGATATTGTATATAAATAAAAAAATCAAAAATCTAGAAAAAAAAATAGTGAAAAAAATCAGAAAAATGAGAAAAATTATTCCATTACTACAAAAAGGTGTGAAATCTGATAGAATTTTAGGACAAAAATATTACTCTCTTATCAACTGCACTTATGACTGTTGTGGGCAAAAATGAGTTTAATATTTTGTTGGCTGTGTATATGGATAATGGTAAATATAATCGGAGAATTTACTTATTCAATAATTTAGAGAGAAAAAAAAAACAACTAGTAAATTGCAGTAGAAGTTTCACCTGATTGGTCACTAACATCTTTATTCTCTTTTCGCTTGTCTTTTTGCTTTTGTGTGCATTAGTTTCACTACCTTTTTACTTTTGTAAAAATTTTGTGGGTATCATTGCTGTAAATCCTCACGAGACTACAACTCGTCCACTAGGGACACCTAGGGGTTTAAAGGCTTGTTGCATACACTAAATGCAACTGTGATCCCTACGAAAGTGGCTTAGTTAAATTTTACTTATGTTATTTTATTTTATGTTTTGCTCGAGGACTAGCAAAATTTTAGGTTTGGGGGTGTGATGGTGGTAAATCTATCACTATTTACCACTCATTTAACCTAATATTTTGTATAGTTTCTTGAGTTTTGTGAATATTTTTGATTGTGTTTGTGTTATTTTATAGATAAATAAAGTTTTAGGACATTCTATAGGTGATTTGGAGCAAAACAGTGAAAATTGGCAAAAATGGCATTTTGGTAATTTGGGCGCGTCGCGACGCGCAAGCCTTAGGCGTCGCGACGCCTAACATGTGCCGAAAAGTGCTAACGTGCACCGGGTCCACAAATCAGAATCTGAGAAAATTTAACTTTGCTAACGTGCGTCGTGCCACGTGTCACCATCACAACCGATATGCTAACATGCTTCGTGCCACGTGTCATTATCCTACGGTGCTGATAGTCACCATCGCCACATGTCGCCACGTGTCACTCCACGTCATTGCCATGTCATCGTCCACATCACCAGGTTGACCGAGTCAATATGCCACCTCACTGCCACGTCATCATCAACCAATCACAGCTTGCCACGTGTTGCGATTCTATGGTGCCGACAGTCAAGTTGCCACGTGTCTCCACGTCAGCATCAATTATTGGCTCTCTTATCCCTATCTGACACGTGGCGGATAAGAATCTGAGCCGACCAATCAGAAGCCGCCACGTGTCACAATAATTGAGCCCCAGCCATATTGCAACGGGTCACCTTATCACCTTATCCAGAATCTGCAACCGATGAACCAGAACGTGCCACATCGACAAACCTCACGTTGCGACGCGAGCTAGGCGTCGCGACGCGCAACCCCTACTGACCCCTATAAATAGAGCGCGAAATTCCAGTTTCAGATGTACCACTCATCTCATCTCTTTGATGTAAAGAGGGAGTTTCTCTCTCTAGTTTCTTTTAGTTTTTAGTTTTTAGTTTTTAGTTTTGTAAATAATTTTAATTACGTTCTGTAATAATAGTAATTTACTTTCTTACTTTTTACAGTTTTTACTATTTACCATGAGGAGGTAACTTCCCCAACTAGGGTGAAAGGTAATTATTTTACTATTGCTATTTAGATTAATCTCCCTTAAATATAACATATTCACTATTTAAAATTTGACTTAAAAAGGATACCGCCAGATTGGTCGGTTGATAATTCAATTTTAATCTGGTTTAAACCTGAGTAATCAAGGATACCGCCAGATTGGTCGGTTGGTAATTAAATTTTCTTACCGCCTATATGGCAGGTTTATTTTGGTTCCGCCTTAATGGCTGGTTGGACTTAATTTGACTTAATCAGGATACCGCCTATATGGCTGGTTGGTAATGTTATCATAAGTTTATATATTATGTTATGGGAGATATCTAAATTAGTAGTAGTAAAAGTAATTCCTTTTACCTTAACATTTTATTTTATTGTAATTTACTTTTCAGTATTTACTTTACCGCATTTTAACTTTATGTCTTTTATTTTCAAGTTTTTACTAGCCCTAATTATGTGTTGTAACTAAATTAGTTATCTGGGGTTGTGATGACTTTTAATATCACTAGTTTATAAAGGATTAGATTATAGTTTGGGTATTATAAAGATTTATTTATTGAGTCTTAATCTTAATGCTTTTTCATTAACTGGCCATTAATAAAATTGATCTGAGAAATCTAAAATGAACTAGACATATAGATTTTAGGTTTCAGCCTTAGACTCAATAGCCCACAATCTTCCTTGAGGATAGATAACCCTTTTAATAGATTTCCTTACAGGATAGACATATACATGTCGGGCGGGGGTAGCCATAATTGGAACTTAAACTTAATGAATCCAGATAATTTGGTTGATATAGACATATGGTTCAATTGGGTTAAACTGGGTATTTGTGTCTGACCATCGACAGAGGCTTACACATAATATAGTGTTCCAGGTTAATAAATAAATATATTACCCAACTTTAAGATAACCACTTCATCTTTAAAATGATATTGGAAGAAATCACAACCCTAAATAGTTTTTAATATTGAATTTTCTTAAAACCTACTTTCGAATAATTTTATTTACTTGTTTTTAATTTAGAATCGTCACCATTTCAAATCAATCACAACACTGTTAGATACTAGTAATCATTTGACCTCATAAAATTAATAGTTTAGATATTAAGTCCTCGTGGGATCAATATTTTTATACTACTTGAACGATATGTGCGCTTGCGTTATGCGTGTGTGTTTACGCCGGTCACGCTCTGTTCGTTCAAGTACCGAATCAACCCTTAATAAAGATATTTTTCTCTACTTCTCGCAAGAAGGAATGAATTTCATTTCTATGTAAAACGTCCCCAGATGCACACCAAATCATGTCCTCAAGGTACGTAATTATTTATCATGATTTCTACACCAAACTCACATTTGTAAATCAAATGACATGATTTGCCATGCAGGAATTTATAGTACACTCAGTATTCATATCAATTCATTTATGACTATCTAGTAGATTGAAATGAATTTCTTTATTTAATGGATATTATAAGAAATTCATTTCTATTTGGGTCCAGTCCTATATGATCACATCATATAAGGTGTCTCATTCTCATGTCTCCACATAGATGTAACATCCTTTTCTCGGAGATGCTACCGATAGGCGACAGGTTACCCTATCACCCTCAACCTCTCAACTAACTGAGTGACTAACTGAACTCTACTGCTTTTCTTATTATTTGACAATCACAAATCATACACTTACACTGGAGGGCTATGATTATGCCCAAAAATAACTTGCGGTTATCGCAATATAGCTGGGGTGTCGATTCCTCAGAGAGATGGTTACAACAGAACTAATTCACTCAAACAAATACGTTAACGGTAACTTAATAAATAAAACGATAAAAATTGGTAATTAAAATAAAGATAAAGAAAATAATAGAAAATATAATTAAAGATAACGGCAGAGAAATATGACAAAGCTTCGGGAATCTCTCTTGCATCAAATTCATATATTTAGTTATTGATTCATTTTATTACACAATTGAGGGTTTCACATCCCAAACCAACAATCGGAAAATATTCAATTCTACACATATTCAAATTCTAAGGTAATTAATGATTATTTTCTCTATGTTAACAGCACACAAAAGTCATCGTTACGAGCTATCTAACGTCGACAATATACCCTCAGGCAATACTGCAGCAGAAGACCAACACGCAAAACAACTTTACCAGTCACAATTAAATTCGCAAACCACACATAGAATAAGCATGACTAGATCTATATGGGATTTGACAAAATATAATTTCTGGATTAATAAATCGAAAGATAATAGAAAACAATAAACATTAATTTTATTAAACGATAAAAGGGTTCGTAGGAATCAAAAACACAAAAAATAAAAATCAAACACAAGAGTTCATCTCTAACTTTGCCTAGGGGATTAGTTCCTCATAAAACAAATAAAAATAGCCTGGGATTGGATAGATATATCGCTCTGAATTATCATGGCTCCGCGTCCTGGCTTCTGGGCTCTGATTTCTTCTCTGAACTCTCCGGCACTGCTCTCTCTCTTCGCTGCTCTCTTATTCTTCTCCGCTCTCTGTTTTGTTGTTTGGTTCTTACGCACAGCATGAGCTGCTGCTTCACGCAGCCTCGGCCTCCCGTTCTTGTTCTATGCGCAAGCTTTTTATAATAAACAAATAATACTCTGCCTCCTTTTGAACCCTAAAGTCCACGCCTCTCTCTTCAAGATTAATTCTCTTTTTTTACACGTGAGGCTTCATGTTTAATCATCTCATCACGCAGCCCTAATGCGTTTGGGGTCTTGTTATGCGCCAATAGCCTGTTTAATTTTCCACGTTGCATGGCCTTTCATTCACGCGGCTTCTCTTTTGCATGGCCCACCAAGCTGCTTCACGCAATTTCCTTCAATTTCTTTTGTATTATTCAAATGCATAGATTTCCCCCACGTGGCCACTGCTTTCGTTTAATTCCTACAATAATAATTAGAGAAATTAATTTAAATAATAGATATAATCAAAATTAATATAATAATAAAAATTATATAATAAAATATGAAATATATTGCTAATTATTTAACAATAAACCAGAATAAGTGATGTTTCAAAGTGCATTTTCATGCGCTTATCAGGCTACATGCCCAATTTAATTTCATTAAGTAAACTTTATCTTTTACTACTCTGAACTTATTATGCTAAAATCTTGTAACTTGGACTCTGAAAACCTTAAGTAAAGACTCTCATGAAACTTAAAACTAACTTGTACTTTAACTATTGACTTTGACTGATCCATATACCTCAGACCTAACTGATGTGTGGACTCGATAACCACATTGACTGCCATCAGTATCCATCCTCTCGAGCTTGTCCTCTGAGTAGACCTGCAAAACAAAAAACACTGGAGAGTGGGGAGAGGGTTAGATCGTTTGAACGACCTAGTGAGTGGATAGTTTAAAACGGAAACTAAAATGCTTAATGAAAGATTTCTTTCCTAAAATCGAAATCTTGTTATTTTATAAGAAAACTAATATTTTCTGAAAACTCTTTTTGATTGAAGAGAAATCTCTTTATGCAAAACTTTTCTAAAAACTTCTTTCTTTCTGTAAAACTCTGAGATCTCTCATAAAACTAATTTTTTCTGAAACTCTTCCATAAAGTTACAGTTTCTAAGAATCTCATCTGGAAAAACAACTAACGTATCGGGGCGTTACAGATCGTCGTCCCCCCACACGCCTAACTAGTGCCTTGGAGATTTACGTCTCATCATCCCCAAGTCACTGAACTAGATATATGAGCGCTAATCAATACTGACATCTTGGCCCTGAAACTAGGATCTAGGGGTGTCATATAACACCGTCCACCTAGTCCTGAAACTACATGTGCACATGTCTGCTATATCCATCAATTCCATAATCTGTCAATTCCAAAAGTCTCTGAGATTGGGTTTTTCCCCCAATCTATAAAAGTCATAAAAGAAATCATCTCAAAATATCAAAACATGACAATATTTCTCAACTGGTCTAAAAATATTTTTAACTCATCAAATCATTTTGGCAACTTGGTCTCATTTCAAAGTATAACTTAAATATAAATAGATTCATATAATTTTATAAAGTCAAGAAAACATTATGAAAATCAATATCTACTTATAGATTTGGAAACTGACTGGCACTACTTCACAGTGTCAAAAAAAGTCATGGTTCCTGCCGATAATCTATAATCATTAATTTTATTAGAATATAAATTATGAGATATGCTTCCGATCAATAAATAAAATATAAAATGCATGAATACTTGACTTCGCTGAGTTACTAAATTATAAGCATGGTCTATGAATTTTTTACGGGCTAAGGTTTGGAGGTACACAGTGCGAGAGTGGAAATTTAGATTCTATTAAGTCGCTGAAAACTCACTGCTTAAAGTCTAATTCTGAAAATTTGATGTACTTAATTGGGAATGAATCATAGGCTGAAATTTTAATAGAATGGACCTTATTGTGTCTAGTTTATTTCCATTTTTACGGATCTCAATTTTGATTTCAGAAACTTAAGTTCTAATCCAAATTTTAGGGGCTTGAAAAACTGTGTACAGTGGCAGCAGGTTGCTAAACTTCAAAAATTTGGTTCGGTCTCATCTTAAGTCTAAAAATTATGAATTATGAATATTTTACTCTATTATGTGTCTAGTTTACTTATAATTTAATGGTTCATCAATCAAATATATATAACTTAAGTTATAAGCGGCCAACCTGTCCAGAACGGGGAAGAAACTGGCTTCGCTATCTATCTTCCTTATTTCACCGTCTAATTTAATGCATTTAATGCTTAATTTCTTAATTTAATCTAATTTTGGCATTACGTCGAACACTTGGTGTGCGACAGACCTAAATTCCACGTTTCTTATAATCTTAGCTAACTCTATCCAAATTTTGCATAACTATTGCACATCAACATGATTTAAGACTTCATAACACATACAAAAATAGCCCTCTCCTCTCTATATAGCTTAGCTGAAAATCATCATCCTCCATGATCAAAACAATTCTCCAACATGAAATAAGGTAGATCAACTACAACATTCATACATGACTAAACTAACATTTCATCATCAAAGCAACACTCAAATCTCATAGATCCTAATTTATTTCAATACCTAAGGTTTCCATGATTTGGGCATTCAACAAAATAAGCTCAATGCATGAGTAATATATCATAAGATGCATGAAAATGCATGCTACAAACTCTATTATGAGTTAAATACAAAGATATGAAAAGCTAGGGTTTTGGGTGATTTGGGGCTTTTGTTTTCTATGCCCAAAACTGAAATTAAGGGATGGAAGGAAGATAAGAAGCTTACTTGTGTAAAGATGAAGCTTGGAATCATCAAAATTTACTTGAGAAATTGGAAACCTTTAAAGACCTGAAAACGACATGATAGAGCTCTCTCATTCACGTTTCTTTTATGAGTTTTGAGGATGAATGAATAGTAGGGGATTTATATAAGCAAAGGCCTGATTTTTGAGTTGCAAAAAGTGGCTAGAAACTACGTCATGTGGAAAACATTTAGGCAGTCATGTGTAACACTTTAGCAGCCATGGAAATCGTGATTTTTGACTTAGTTCTGTCCAAATTTGGGAAAATTCTCAACATAAAAAATTTAGGTCTCGGTCTTAGCTTTCTGATGATATAAAATTCACTAATATGGACATCATATGTAAAATTTATGGCTAAATCACTAAGGGCTATCCAGTATGGAACGGAAAATAATTTCATACCGGAACTGCAAAAGATTTATTGAATTTATCATATTCACACTCGTTCATGATTTAAATCACATATCACATCATGCAAACCAAAGCGGTCGTCAGAATTTATGTCAAAATTACTAGGGTGTTACATTGGATGATCCCGGATTAAGGTCGCCATATATTTATAGAATGAACCGCAGCTATAGATAAACCACAAACAAAGTACCCGCTTTGTTTGCTCTCTATGGACTATTTTAGATTAATAACTTCAATATTAAATCCTCTCATGTATCAAACTAATACAATAAGTCTGAAGGCACATAAGTAATCAATGGTAAACTATATAATTTACAATATATGATTTAAATAAAAACAATTGATAATGAACAATGCATCTTTTATTTTAAACAAATAATTTCATTTACACATCACATTAAGCTCTATGACATATATCCCAACAATCACTCATTTTTACTAGAACAAATGAGACATGTCACATAATCATAGACCCTATAGGTGACCTTTAAAATATTTTAGCTGACAAGATCTTTGTAAACGGATGAATCAGGTTCTCTGCGGATGCAATATTCGTGGCAGAAACGTCTCATCTCTACACTATCTCCCTAATGAGATGATATTTTCTCTCTATATGTTTTCCCCTTTTGTGGCTTCTTGGTTCTTTGGAGTTCACCACTACACCACTATTATCGCAATAAAGTATGAGTGGTTTATCCATATATGGAATAACTTCTTGATCTATCAAGAATTTCTGGAGCCAAACTTCTTCTTTAGTTGTTTTGCAAGCTACTACATACTCAGCCTCCATGATGGAGTCAACAATACAAGATTATTTTATGCTCCTCCACATAATAGCCCCACCACCTAGGGTAAACACTAATCAAGATGTTGATTTTTTAGAATCGACATCCGTCTGAAAATCAGAGTTTGTATATCCCATGAGGATCATATCCTCACCAGAATACACAAGCATATAATTTATAATTCTCTTAAGATACTTAAAAATATGTTTCACAGCTACCCAATGATCTAATCATAGGTTAGACTGAAACCTACTTACTACTCCAACTGTAAAATAGATGTCTGATCTCGTGAATAACATAGCATACATGAGACTACCAACCACTAAGGCATATGAGATATGTCTCATTTCCTCAACTCCTTGAGGTGTCTTAGGAGACTGTTCATTTGAAAAATGAATTCCATGTCGGAAATGAAACTTGCCTTTCTTGGAATTCTACATCCCAAATCGCACAAGTATCTCATTTATATATGATGCCTGAGACATAGGTAACAGTCATCTCTTGCGATCCCGAAGAATCTGGATCCCAAATACATAACTGGCCTCACCCAAATCTTTTATTTGGAATTGGTTAGCTAGCCAGGATTTCATGTCCGATAATATTTTTACATCATTCCCAATTAGTAAAATATCATCAACGTACAAAATGAAAAAAAAAACACATTTTCATCAATGGGCGCTTGTATACACAAGGATCATCGACGTTCTACTCAAAATCATAAGACTTGATCATGGTATCAAATTTTTTGTTCTAAGTTCATGATGTCTACTACGAACCCCTCTAATTGTACCATATAGATACACTTATCAAGATTGTCATTCAAGAATGCAATCTTGACGTCTATTTGCCAAATTTCATAGTCATAATATGCGACAATGGAGAGAATAGTGTGGATAGATTTGAACATAGCTACTGGCGAGAAAGTATCCTCATAGTCGACTCCCTTATTCAAGGTATAACCATTGTCCACTAGCCTAGGCTTGAAGGTCTGTACCTTCCCATCTGTTCCCATCTTTCTCTTGTAGATCCACTTGTAACCTATGGGTTTTAACCCATCAGGTTGGTTCATAAGTTCCCAGACCGAGTTGAAGTACATCGACTACATCTCGAGGTTCATGGCTTTGAGTCATTCCTTTTTATCAGAATCATTCATTACACTACGATAGTTCAATAGGTCATATACACCATCACTGGATGCGACAACTTATGCCTTTCTAACTCATAGATAGAGATCAGGTTGTCGAACAACCCTCCCACTACGTCTAGGTGGCAGATCATTCTGATATACTGACATTTGATGCTCAGATGTCGAAGGTCATATACTTTTGTCAACTATTATTTGACGATGGTGTGCTGGTCGAACCAGCAAGTAACTCATCGAGTAACACTTTCCTTCGAGTTTTAAACCCCCTCATATAGTCATCCTCAAGAAATGTAGCGTTTATTGACATAAATTTTTTCTTATCTTTCGGACTGTAGAAGATCCTACCTCTAGTCTCATTGGGATAACCTACAAATAGGCACACCTGAGAACGTAACTCCAATTTTGTAGTCTTATTCTTCAGCACATGTGTTAGACACTCGCATATGAGGAAATATCATAAACTAGCTTTAATACCACTCCATAACTCTAAGGGAGTCTTAGGAACAGACTTAGATGGAACTACATTAAGGATATACATTGTTGTTTGCAATGCATATCTCCAGAATGAACTATGCAGTGAATTGTAACTAAACATAGATCTCATCATGTCTAGCAGGGTCCAATTTTTTAACTCTGTAACACTATTTTACTGTGGTGTTCTAGGTGCTAGGATACTATCCCATGCTCAAACAAGAATTCCTCAAAATCTCTATCAAGATATTCTCTCCCGCGATTTGATCGCGGATTTTTGATTGACTTACCTAATTGGTTCTCAACCTCAGCACGATATTCTTTGAACTTTTCATAGGTATCAGACTTGTGTTGCATTAGGTAAATATACCCATATCTTGAATAATCATCAATGAATTGATGAAGTATTCATAACCACCTCGGACTCTTACATTCATTGGTCCGTAGACGTGTAAATGTATTAGCTCAAGTGGTTGACCGGCTCTTATACCTATTACAGTAAAAGGTCTCTTGGTCATTTTTCCTTCTAGAAAAGATTCGCAGACTGGTAAGGTATCAAATTTTAACTGGTTTAAAGCTCCATTCTTTATTATCTTATCTATCTGGTCATGGTTATATGAACAAGTCTAAGATGCCACAGATATTTGTCATCGTGAGAAATCTTTTACCATTTTGTTTTGTGTTTTTCAACCTTTAATATTTCAGTGTTGAGTAGTGAACTATATGTTACGGTCTTAACACAATAATGTTCTCCTGAGTTTCTTGTGTATATAATCAATCCATTTCTAGTAAATAACTGAATTAATTATTAAACGAAATTGAAAACCAATCATCCAAAAGTTTTGAAACAGAAATTGAATTCCTGTGAAAACCAGAAATAAATAATACAATGTTAAAATTTAAATAACTATTATTTAAAAATTTAAACAAGAAACTCCCACTTCTCTACCTGAAACGGAATCTTCTTTCCCGACCCTCATGGTATAGTCACCTTCCGCAAGGTCCCTCCATGAGTCAAGTAGTTACAAAGAAGAACAAATATGGTTAGTGGCTCTAGAATACACAATACATGCGAATTTATCTTCATCCACTAATAAAGACTAAATTACAAGTAAATCATATTTACCTGTGGCCTTTTTCTCCTTCAACTCAGTAAGGTATTTGTTGGGATATATTTCCTAAAGCTTCCTGTAATATAAACAAAATTATTTATTATGAAATAAAAGATGCATTGTTCATTTATCAAATTTATTGATTTAAATCGCATATTGTTAATTATCATGTTTACCCTTAATTACTTATTAGCCTTCAGACTTAGTGTATGAGTGTCATACACAAGAGGAATTAAGTCTAAAGTTAGTAATCTAAAATATTCCACAAAGAGCAAACAAATCGGGTACTATGTTTGTGATTTATAGTTGCGGTCTATTCTATAATTGTATGGCGACCTTAATCCGGGATCGTCCATGTGGTGACATGAGAATGAAGGCACCTCATGTGATGTGATCATAAAGGACCAGACCCAGATAGAAATGAATTTCTTATAATTTCCGTTAAATAAAGAAATTCATTTTAATCTACTAGATGGTCATAAATGGATTAATCTGAATCCTGAGTGTACTGCAAACTCATGTATGCTAGGCTGTGTCCTTTGGATTATAAAGGTGAGGTTGGTGTAGAAATCTCGACCAATACGTACTTTGAAGACATGATTTGGTATGTAGCTAGGGACGTTTTACATAGATATGGAGTTCACTCCTTCTTGCGAGAAGTAGATGAGTATTTTCCTTAAGGGTTGATTCGGTACTTGAACTATTAGAGCGCTCAAGTCTTTCTATTTCGAACATAAAGATTAATATTCATAATGGTTATGAATAAATCGTTCATTAGAGAATCAATGGTACTTAAAGTGAAAATAATTAGAGGGGTGTAATAGGCATTATGACCTATCTTTAACTATAAGATACTCGTGAAGGTCAATCGGTATATAATGACTATATCGATGGACACCGATGAATTTCGGCTTATATTATTTATCTACGCAACAAGAGTGCAGCTTCGGATTTTTAGTGGAATAACTTAAAGTTAATAATTTTAAATATTTAATTAAAGTGTTTATTTAATATCCCGGGATTATTAGAGTTCGGAATGGTAGGTCCATTTGGTTCCCGTGCTACTTCGATATACTGTAGCAAATTAAATATAATTAGATAGTCCGATTATATACTCACATATATATTATTAATATTAGGATTAATATTATATTTGTCACACATATATTTTTATATTATATTTAATATAATATTTTATTAAATAAATGATTATGAGATAATCATTTAAGTTATTGTAAATATTAAATTTTTTAATATGTCACTTTTGAAAATAAAGGATTTCAAAATTCAATTTTTCATAAATGGTAGTTACACCCTTTTTATTTAATAATACTTTAATGTCTTTATGATGACATAAATCAAAAAGTTTTATGTTACAAAATAATAGGGCAGGCCGAAAATCTAAAGGGAATGGAAAGGGTTTGGTTTGTTTTTTACAACAAATTACACCCTATATATAAATAGGAAAAGATTTTTCCTTTTTATCCTAATTTCATTTTGTGAAACCCTAGCCACCCTAGTTCTATTTTTTTCTCTCAAATAGTTGAAAGAAAAGAAAGAACAAGAAAAAGAGAAATTATTTTGTGTGATAACTTTTCTCTAAAGAGTTTAAAGATCAAGATTGTGAGTGAAGCCCACACTTCCTTCTGTTGGTAACAAGTCATAGCACGAAAGACTCATTGGAGATCAATTTGAAAACACATTTCTTTCTTCTTGCCATACACAGGGCATTGAGCAGGAAAAACTATTCTCTACCGCCTACTGTTGCTTGAATTTGGGGAGTATTATTTTTGTATTTTTATCTAGAAAAATCTGGGAATACAAAGGTGTATTTTATGGTCGTTGTGGGGATGTTTTGGTGGAATATTTGGACCTGAATCACTGTCTTTATACACACAAAATAGAGGTTCTTTTGTATGATCTATGCGCGTGTATCATGTGTAATATAGTCCAGATTTGAGCTGTTGTTCGGGGACTGAAAATAGTCAGAAACATAAACAAAACAAGTCCAAAATGGCTGGTCATATTCGACATTCATAAGGGAGATGGCAGAATATTTTCAAGGTCGATCCCGATGCCTAAGTCGCTTCTATTGCACGAGGAAAATCGGTTCTTACAATTGGCATCAAGAGCGAGGTTGAAAATTGTTCTTAATCCTTCTTTTTTTATTAAAAAGTTTATGTTTTTATTGTTAGGGATATGCCCTATACCCAAATTGTGGATGGGCTATATGTACATGTACTTGTAATATTTTCATTAATTAATAAAATGGAAATCTTTATTATACTTGTCTTACATAACTTATAAGAATCATCAACACCGTAATAAAGCCATTGGAGTAATAAGACGATGGCTTCCACGCCTTATGAGAATCATTACTCTTAAATTTTCCTAGTCATAGTTTTGTGAATAATCTGGGCGTTCACAAAGTGGAGAGACTAGCATGATGATATGATCCACCCTTAAGTGGGGTAACTGATCTCATAGGCTACTAGCGGAGATCCGTCCGCTTGGTGTATCACATGGATGCATGAGTTGCTCATGTCCATCGAACTGACCGCCGAAAGTTTTCATATGGAGTGTTTATCTCATGTGTATGTGAGAACTTTCATGTATCGATTATATGACTAGTCCTTAGACTTGAGGTCCTAACAATCTTATGTGTGGATCAAATAACTTTGACATTCTCCTTCCCCGGTTCAAAAGATCCGGTCATAAGGGTATGATTGGGTCATTTGTTGAAACACATGAAGTTTGTAAGGTACAACAGAGAATCGTCACTCTCTCGGATAATATTTTCTTATAAAAGTAGTATTCCAGTTCGCGGGTTGATATGTGTGATCATTGCTTGAGACTGTGGCCACAGCAGATGAATCATGTGAGATTCTTGGGTTAGCACGATTCATGACACTATCAACATCATATCTTTGACCATATGGTAGACACTTTCCGTTCCCCTAGGTCAATAGGTGGGGATATAGTGAGGCGAGGGACCGTATCATATGTAAATCGCATACATAATGGATATATATATATATATATATATATTTCCTTCTCATTTTGGGGCATTGGCATGTTGCTAGATGTCAACCTTGGTCATTGAAATCGAACGACCATCTGATCGGAGGATAATTTATGTTCGATTAAATTATCACGATTCATTTCATGTCCAACTTGAGGGAAACCCAAAAGGTCACACACAACAAAGTCGAAATCAATGGTTAACAGTGCACAGTACAAATATAACAGCATATATGATTGCTGTAGGAATTGTTCATAAATGGTTCAATGTGTTTAATTATTGAACATATCATTTATGAGGTTCCATAGTGGCTTAGGGATTGGTGAATGATGATCGGGGCACTTTGGGAATTGGTATAAAAAATACTATTCACGTGAATAGTAACATGAATAGTAAAAAAAAATTTGTTATTTGTTTTGAATTCCAATTCGGCCCAAACTCTTATTAGGGTTTATAATCTCATTAAACCACTAATTAAGATCCAATGGCTAAGATTAAATTAGATTTTATCCCACATCGGATTCTTAATTAATTTTGTTGTCTTTGGAGCACTATATAAACCCAAAGAATTCTTCACAATTTTTTTACACCAAACCTTTCATTTCTTGGGTTTATATAAGTGAGCAACTCTAAAGTTTAAGAGTAAGCCACTGATTTTGAGGATCCTTAAGTATAATTGACTAGAGAAACCTTGAGTTAAAAGTTTTGAGGTATTTGTCTAGGCTAGCACCAAGGGCAAAATACTCGTGCACTCAAGGTGTGTCTTGCCGTTGAGTTTTGGCTTTAGTGTGTGCATCTTTTGATGCCACACACTTGGGTGGCTCTTTGGAATGTGGAAGAGCTTGCTGAGTTCGAGAAAAGCTTGTAGATTGGAGGGAGGACTGGAGCATTCTACAGTTTAAGTAATTCTTTTTCTTTCTTTATTTTAATTAGAGTTCTTATGATAGTTAGCATATTTAGGTTTATGTTCTTTGCATGTTTTATAAGTTTTATGCTTTGAATATATAGTAACATGCCTAGTCTTGTAGAATAATCAAAACAAATGGGTCTTGGGCAAAGGGAAAGCGGCATAAGAATTTTAATTTTCCGTTGCGCACTCGCGGCCGCTTCCCAACAGTGGTATCAGCTCGCTGTTTTTGTTTTGATTAGTTCTCACTCATTTGAACTCGAAATTGGGTGTTTAAAAGCTCGTTGGAAAGCTAACACCCTGAACTTAATTTTAGGTACAAGTTTTGCATGATTTGTTTATGATTTGAATTGTGGAATTTCATTTAAAGTTCACGGGTCTGCAGAAAAATGTGAATAGTAAATTTATTTGAATAAAATAAAATACAATATCATAATTAAATATTAATCAAAGTTATTTAATGCCTAAAATAATTCCAACATATAAAAACTCATATGCTTGATGATTCTATGTATGATTAGAATTGGCATGATTATTTTAGAGTGCAAGCATCTATAGACTTTCTAAGAAATAGAGAGTGTATTGCTTATCCCTTAGCTAATTAATTATTTCGTGATGAAATTAGAGATTTATTACTTTTAAGGCTAATAAATATAAATCACTTGTTTATAAAAAAAGACATTATAAAAGATACAAGTGGGTTGGGACCAAGGGGTTAATAAAACTTTCCAAACTAAAGTTAATTTAACCAAATGTATTACTAGAGTTAGATAATGATTTGGTGTCTTCCTTCACTCACTACCTTTTCATAGCCAAAAGGAAAAGCTATGAAGATATCTAGATAATCATTTACTCAAAACTTACCTTAAAGCATATTTAAAGTGTTGGATTAATTTGGAGGATCTATTGTTTATTCTTGTCACCAAGGCAATAAAAGCTTAAAAGGTAAGGGTATTTAAGAGAGTTCGCTCCACCCTCCCTCTAGGGAATTTTCAATGAAGAATCCATTTGACAGTTATTCACTTAACTTGCTAAAATCCTAAATAATAATTTAAGTCTAAAATTTGCCTCCCATTGTAAAGCATAGACCCAAATGGCTTAAACTGTATTGGCAGGACTAGGCTTTACCAGACTGACCAATACTAATTTGTCCCTAAATCGTACTATTGACAATGGTTTAACTTTTCTGAGTCATAAGACGCAGCGACCCTTAGGCATGGTCTTATAACTTAGTGACAAAGATTGAGTGTCCAAAAGGACTAGCATAAGCTTTGGCATGTTTGATTGGCCAGTCCAATGATCAAGGAATTATGATTTATATCATAAATTGGTTGGGAACCTACCTAATTATCATATTTTATAACGACCGGCCCTAGTCGGAGTTATGAAATGATGATAATGGGATCCTTGCCCACAAGAAATCCATCATATTGGGGTTGATGCGATTTGCTTAAAATTTTAAAACAATTGAGTGGGAACAACTTCATAATATTAAAAGCCCATGTTATTATGAAACATTAATGAAAATATATTCCTAATTTTAACATTTTCTCTTAACAGGTGGGTTAAAATATTTCACAAACATTCAAATGACAAACAGAGTATCACTTCGTTCCATCCTTGATGAGCATAAGCTCAAGGGGGACAACTACAATGACTGGTTTAGAAACCTTAAAATTGTCTTACGACAAGAAAAGATGATCTATGTTCTTGAAAGACCATTTCCTCCTGAACCCGCAGAAGATGTTGACCAAGATACATTTGATGCTTGGAAGAAACATGTCGATGATGATGAGCAAGCAGTTTGCATAATGCTTGGCTCTATGTCGGACGAACTTCAGAAAGCTCACGAAGATATGGATGCTCAAACTATCATCATTCACTTGAAGGAGTTGTATGTAACTTCTGTTCATACCGTGAGATTCCAAGTGTCATGTACCTTATTCTAAATAAGGTATAAGGAAGGATCTGTTAGTGGACATGTGCTTAAGATGATTGGCCACATTGAAAAATTGGTCAACCTCGGGTTCATCATGGATCATGAGATAGGTCACGATTTAATTCTCCAGTCCTTACCAAAAGAATTCTCTAATTTTATTATGCAGTTTCATCTATCTGATAAAGAAGCTGCTTTAGCAGAATTGCACAATCTGATAAAGCAAGCAGAGAAGGACTTGAAACCGGAGCTTAAAACCTCTGTCATGCTTACGGGTACGGACCTGAAGCCACGAGGCCCAAAGAAAAATACTGGCAAGGCCAAGGCTCCAGATCACCTAAAGCCCAATGGTAAGGTGGAGAAGAAAAAGGGAAAGGGGAAATGTTTCTTTTGTGGAAAGAAGGGTCATTGGAAGAAAGACTGCAGATCCTTGAAAGCCAAGGAAGCTAGGGAAGCCCAAGAGGCCAAAAAGCCCAATGCTTCAAGTATGTTGTATATGATTGAACTATATTTTCAAAACTCTGAACCTTATACTTGGGTGCTTGACACCGGTTGTGGGACTCACTTGTGTAATAATGTGCAGGGCCTGAGAAACAGTAGGAGACTCTGTCATGGGGAGGTTGACTTACGCATCGGTAATGGAGAAAAACTGGCTGCATTGTGCGTGGGGACTTATTCATTAGTTTTGCCGAATGGTTTAATTTTAGACGTAGAAGATTGTGTTTATGTACCTTCTCTAGTAAAGAACATCATTTCAATTTCTTCTTTATGTAATAAAGGATTTTCATGCCTAATAAGTTGTAATGAATGTTCTATTTATTTCAATGAAATAAAATATGGAGATGGTATTTTGAATAATGGTATCTATGTCTTACAAACTAACAAAGAATATTCAACCTCCAATATATACAACGTTAACTCGAATAATCTCAATGAATCACTTCTATGGCACAGTCGCTTAGGTCATACCAATGAAGAAAGATTAACAAAGCTACATAAGGATGGGTATTTCAAACCCTTCAAATATAAACCTTATGGAACTTGTGAGTCTTGTTTACTTGGTAAAATGACCAAATTACCCTTCAAAGTTAAATGACAGCATGCAGCAGAGACATTAGAACTCATACACTCTGATGTATGCTAGGGATATGCCCTATACCCAACTTGTGGATGGGTTATATGTACATGTATTTGTAATATTTTCATTAATTAATAAAATGACAATCTTTATTATACGTGTCTTACATAACTTATATGAATCGTCAACACTGTAATAAAGCCCTTGGAGTAATAAGACGATGGCTTCCACGACTTATGAGAATCATTACGCTTAAATATTCTTATTCATAGTTTTGTGAATAATTTGGGTGTTCACAAAGCGGGAGACTAGCATGATGATATGATCCGCCTTTAAGTGGGGTAGCCGATCTCATAGGCTACTAGCGGAGATCCGTCCGTTTGGTGTATCACATGGATGCATGAGTTGCTCGTCTCCATCGAACTGACCGTCGGAAGTTTTCATATGGAGTGTTTATCTCATGTGTCTGTGAGAACTTTCATGTATCGATTATATGACTAGTCCTTAGACTTGAGGTCTTTACAATCTTATGTGTGGATCAAATAACTTTGACATTCTCCTTCCCTGGTTCAAAAGATCCGGTCATAAGGGTATGATTGGGTCATTTGTTGAAACACATGAAGTTTGTAAAGATACAACAGAGAATCGCCACTCTCTCGGATAATGTTTTCTTATAAGAGTAGTATTCTAGTTCGCGGGTTGATATGTGTGATCAGTGCTTGAGACTGTGGCCACAACGGAAGAATCATGTGAGATTCTTGGGTTAGCATGATTCATGACACTATGAACATCATACATTTGACTATATGGGTAGACACTTTCCGTACCCTAGGTCAATAGGTGGGGATACAGTGAGACGAGGGACCGTATCATATGTAAATTGCATACAGAATGGGTATATATATCTTTCCTTCTCATTTTGGGGCCTAGGCATGTTGCTAGATGTCAACCTTGGTCATTGAAATCGAACGACCATGTGATCAGAGGATAATTTATGTTCGATTAAATTATCACGATTCATTTCATGTCCAACTTGAGGGGAACCCAAAATGTCACACACAACAAGTCGAAATCAATGGTTAACAGTGCACAATACAAATATAACAACATATGTGATTGCTGTAGGAATTGTTCATAAAAGGTTCAATGTGTTTAATTATTGAACAGGTCATTTATGAGGTTCCATAGTGGCTTAGGGATTGGTGAATGACGATAGGGGCACTTTGGGAATTGGAATAAAAAAATTTACTATTCACATGAATAGTAATGTGAATAGTAAAAAAAATTGTTATTTGTTTTGAATTCCAATTCGGCCCAAACTCTTATTAGGGTTTTATAATCTCAATAAACCACTAAATTAAGATCTAATGGCTAATATTAAATTAGCTTTTATCCCACATCGGATTCTTAATTAATTTTGTTGTCTTTGGAGCACTATATAAACCCAAAGAATTCTTCATAAATTTTTGCACCAAACTTTCATATCTTGGGTTTATATAAGTGAGCAACTCTAAAGTTTAAAGAGTAAGCCATTGATTTTGAGGATCTTTAAGTCTAATTGACTAAAGGAACTTCAAGTTAAAAGTTTTGAGGTATTTGCCTAGGCTAGCACCAAGGGCAAAATACATGTGCACTCAAGGCATAGTCTTGCCGTTGAGTTTTGGCTTTAGTGTGTGCATATTTGGAGGCCACACACTTGGGTGGCTCTTTGGAACGTGGAAGAGCTTGCTGAGTTTGAGAAAAGCTTGTAGATTGAAGGGAGGACTGGAGGAGTCTTCGGTTTAAGTAAGTCTTTTTCTTTCTTTGTTTTAATTAGTGTTCTTTTGATAGTTAGCATGTTTAGGTTTATGTTATTTGCATGTTTTATGAGTTTTTTATGCTTAGAATATATAGTAACATGCCTAGGCTTGTAGAATAATCAAAATAAATGGGTCTTGGGCAAAGGGAAATCGGCATATAATTTTAATTTTCTGATGCGCACTTGCGGCCGCTTCCCAATAATGTATGTAGACCAATGTCAGTCACCGCTAGAGGTGGATTCTTCTACTTCATTACCTTTATCGATGATCATTCGCGATATGGGTATGTGTACCTTATGCGGTACAAACCTGAAGCCTTTGAGAAATTCAAAGACTTCAAGGCTGAAGTAGAAAACCAGCTTAATAAAAGTATTAAGTCACTAAGGTTTGACCGAAGTGGTGAATACTTAAGCAACGAATTTCAAGATTACTTGAGAGAAAATGGCATTGTTTCCCAGTGGACTCCTCCGGGAACTCCACAGCATAATGGGGTCTCCGAAAGGAGAAATCGTACATTATTAGATATGGTCCAATCAATGATGCCAGACACGGATCTACCTCTTTCATTTTGGGGTCTTGCTTTATAAACTGCAACACTACTACTAAACCAAGTTCCTTCCAAGACTGTTAGTCAAACATCATATGAGTTATGGTCTGGGAAATGTCCTAGTCTTAGTTATCTAAGAGTTTGGGGATATGACGCATATGTCAAGCTCACACAAACTAACAAATTGGATGATAGGGCAGTTAAATGTAAGTTTGTAGGATATGCCTTGAACTCAAGAGCATACGTGTTCTACGTCCCAAATGAACAAAGAATATTTGTCTCACGAAATGCTAAATTTCTAGAGAATGAATTCCTTCTCAAGAAATATAATAGGAGTAGACTTGACCTTGATGAGGTACGAGAAAAACAAACTAACATAGAACTAAACCCCAGGCCCCTCAAAAGGGCAGCAACGGAACAACTACAAGGTTATGAACTCAGAAGGTCTGGTAGGGAAAGACATGAGCCTGAAAGATATGGTTTCCATACTGATGAGGAACATGATCAGGTCATTGATAATGACGATCCCACCAGTTATGACGAAGCAATGCGTGACATTGATTCAGTCAAGTGGCTTGAGGCCATGAAATCCAAAATAGACTATATATATCAGAATCAAGTCTATGACTTGGTATATGCACCTGAATGGATAAAACTCATAGGCTGCAGGTGGATTTACAAGCGTAAAATCGATGCATGAGGCGTATGAGTAAGATCTTTTATGCTTCAGCAATAGGATCGATCATGTACGCCATGCTATGTACAAGACCTGATGTCTCTTATGCTCTTAGCATAACGAGCAGGAATCAGGAAAATCGTGGTGAGCAACACTGGGCAGTTGTCAAAACAATCCTCAAGTATCTGAGAAGAACTAAGGATGTGTTTTTGACATACAGAGATTGTTCTGAGATGAAATTCATTGGTTACTGTGATGCGAGCTTTCAGACCGATAGGGATGACAGTAGATCACAAACATGATGTATGTTTACTTTAAATGACGGTGTTGTAAGTTGTAAAAGCTCAACGCAGTCAACTACAGCGGACTCCACCACTGAAGCCGGGTATATTGCAGCATCTGAGGCAGCTAAAGAAGCAGTCTGGATAAAGAAGTTCACCACGGAGCTGGAAGTGCTGCCCACGATAAAGAATGGTGTCATGATGTACTGTGACAACACGAGCGCCATTGCCCAATCAAAGGAACCAAGGTCCCACCATAAATCCAAGCATGTACTCCGGCGATTTCATCTCATCAGGGAGATTGTTGAGAGAAAAGAAGTTATTATAGAAAAAATACCCACAGAATATAATCTTGCAGATTCTCTGACTAAAGGGCTGACTCAACAAAAGCATGATAGGCACACACGAGAGTATGGTGTCCAGATTCATACTAGTTGGCTATAGTGCAAGTGGGAGATTGTTAGGGATATGCCCTATACCCAACTTGTGGATGGGCTATATGTACATGTATTTGTAATATTTTCCTTAATTAATAAAATGGAAATCTTTATTATACGTGTCTTATATAACTTATATGAATCATCAACACTGTAATAAAGCCCTTGGAGTAATAAGATGATGGCTTCCACGCCTTACGAGAATCATTACTCTTAAATATTACTAGTCATAGTTTTGTGAAGAATTTAAGCGTTCACAAAGTGGAGAAACTAGCATGATGATATGATCCGCCCTTAAGTGAGGTAGCTGATCTCATAGGCTACTAGTGGAGATCTGTTCGCTTGGTGTATCACATGGATGCATGAGTTGCTCATGTCCATCAAACTGACCGCCGAAATTTTTCATATGGAGTGTTTATCCCATGTGTCTATGAGAACTTTCATGTATCGATTATAAGACTAGTCCTTTGACTTGAGGTCTTTACAATATTATGTGTGGATCAAATAACTTTGACATTCTCCTTCCCCGGTTCAAAATATCCGGTCATAAAGGTATGATTGTGTCATTTGTTGAAACACATGAAGTTTGTAAAGATAAAACAGAGAATCGCCACTCTCTCGGATAATATTTTCTTATAAGAGTAGTATTCCGGTTCGCGGGTTGATATGTGTGATCATTGCTTGAGACTGTGGCCACAGCGGAAGAATCATGTGAGATTCTTGGGTTAGCACGATTCATGACACTATCAACATCATACCTTTGACCTAATGTTTTGTTGTTATCTAAATTAGTAGTAGTAAAAGTAATTCCTTTTACCTTAGCATTTTATTTTATTGTAATTTACTTTTATGTTTTTACTAGCCCTAGTTATGTGTTAGTTATTTGGGGTTGTGATGATTTTTAATATCACCGGTTTATAAGTGGTTATTTTATAGTTTGGGTATTATAAAGATTTATTTATTAAGTCTTAAGCTTAATGCTTCTTATTGTCTGATCACCAATAAGATTGATATGGTAAATCTAAAATGAACTAGACATAGGGATTTTAGGTTTCAGCCTTAGACTCAATAGCTCACGATCTTCCTTGAGGATAGATCACCCTTTAATAGATTTCCTTACAGGATAGGAATATACCTGTCGGGCGAGGGTAGCCATAATTGGAACTTAATCTTAATGAATCCAGGTAATTTGGTTGACATAGACATATGGTTCAATTGGGTTAAATTGGGTATTTGTAGTTGACCATCGGAAGAGGCTTTTACATAATTTAGTGTTCCAGGTTAGTAAACCGATTTATTACACAAACATAAAATAATCACTTCATCTTTTAAATAATATTAGAATGATTCACAACCCAAGTTTTCATATGGAGTGTTTATCCCATGTGTCTATGAGAACTTTCATGTATCGATTATAAGACTAGTCCTTTGACTTGAGGTCTTTACAATCTTATGTGTGGATCAAATAACTTTGATATTCTCCTTCCCCGGTTCAAAAGATCCGGTCATAAGGGTATGATTGGTTCATTTGTTTAAACACATGAAGTTTGTAAAGATACAACAGAGAATCGCCACTCTCTCGGATAATATTTTCTTATAAGAGTAGTATTCCGGTTCGCGGGTTGATATGTGTGATCATTGCTTGAGATTGTGGCCACAGCGGAAGAATCATGTGAGATTCTTGGGTTAGCACGATTCATAACACTATCAACATCATACCCTTGACCATATTGGTAGACATTTTCCATACCCTAGGTCAATATGTGGGGATACAGTGAGGCGAGTGATAAGTGGTATTTATATCACTATTTCTCACTCATTTGACCTAATATTTTGTATTGTTTCTCGAGATTTATGAACGTTTTGATGTGTCTTGTTGTTATTTTGCAGATAAATAAAGTTTGGATAGCACTGGAGGCAATTTGGGGCAAAACCGGACAAAAATGCGTCAGCAGGGATATTTTGGTCTTTTACGCGTCGCGACGCCAGGACCTTCAGCGGCGCGACGCCTAACCTGCGCCGAAGTCTACTAACGTGCGCCGGGTCAACGGGTCAGAATTTGAGAAGTTTGACTTTGCTAACGTGCACCTTGACACCCGTCACCACCACAGAAGATCCACTAACGTGCGCACGCCACATCATCATGACGTCCCCAATGACGTCATGAACAGTGCCACGTCATCAATGACGTCAGCTTCATAATTGAGTTCCAGCCGCCATGACACGTGTCGACATTATCCTCTTATCCGAATCGCTACGTGTCAAGCTGTCCTTGTGCCACGACTCACTGTTCCAGCGTCGCGACGCTGGATCCTTCAGCGTCGCGACGCCCAATTAAGGATGGCAAAAAAGCCCACGGCCCGGCCCGGCCCTGCAAGCCCGGCCCGGCCCGCGGGCTTAAAAGCCCGGGCCGGGCCTTAAAATAAAAGCCCGGCACGGGCCCGGGCCCGGGCCGGGCTTTCCTATTTCGGCCCGGGCCAAAATTAAAAATAAAAAATAAAAAAACATAAATATATATATATTTTAATATGTTTGTATCATTTTTATTCATTTTTAGTATTTAAATTGTTAATTTATCAATAAAATTTGTGATTTATTTATAAATTGTCTTTATATATAGTGTAAATATATTTTATATTTGTATTTTTTTTAATTTTTTTTTTTAAAATTCGGGCCTAAAAAAAGCCCTGGCCCAAGCCCGGCCGGCCCGTAAGGCACCCGGGCCGGGCTTTTCACGGGCCCGGGCTTTTTTTGGGTTGGCCGGGCTAGGGCCGGGCTTGTAAAAGCCCGGCCCGGCCCGGCCCATTGCCACCCCTACGCCCAACCCTTATCTGCGCCTATAAATTCAGCTCGAAATCTCAGAATTCGACACACCTTCCTCTCTCTTCAATTCTTTCTAAAGAGAGAGTTTCTCTCTCTATAGTCTTTACTTTTTTAGTTTTTTTTTTTATTTTTAATTTTTAGTTTTGTAAATAATTTTAATTACGTTTTGTAATAATAGTAATTTAATTTTTACTTTTTACTTTTTACTTTTTACAGTTTTTACTATTCACCATGTTGAAGTAACTTTCCCAGCTAGGGTGAAAGGTAATTCTTTTATTGTTAGTATTTAGATTAATCTCCCTTAAAAATAATATATTCACTATTTAAAATATTGACTTAATAAAGGATACCGCTATATTGGCCGGTTGGTATTTAATTTTAATCTGGTTTAAACCTGACTAATCAATGATACCGCTATATTGGTCGGTTGGTAATTTAATTTTGGTTCCGCCTTTATGGCTGGTTGGACTTAATTTGACTTAATCAGGATACCGCCAGATTGGTCGGTTGGTAATATTATCACAAGTTTATATATTATTTTATGGGAGATATCTAAATTAGTAGTAGTAAAAGTAATTCATTTTACCTTAGCATTTTATTTTATTGTAATTTACTTTTCAGTTTTACTTTATGTCTTTTACTTTTATGTTTTTACTAGCCCTAGTTATGTGTTAGTTATCTGGGGTTGTGATGATTTTTAATATCACCGGTTTATAAGGGGTTATTTTATAGTTTGGGTATTATAAAGATTTATTTATTAATTCTTAAGCTTAATGCTTCTTGTTGTCTGATCACCAATAAGATTGATATGGTAAATCTAAAATGAACTAGACATAGGGATTTTAGGTTTCAGCCTTAGACTTAATAGCCCACGATCTTCCTTGAGGATAGATCACCCTTTAATAGATTTCCTTACATGATAGGAATATACCTGTCGGGCGAGGGTAGCCATAATTGGAACTTAATCTTAATGAATCCAGGTAATTGGTTGACATAGACATATGTTTCAATTGGGTTATACTGGGTATTTGTAGTTGACCATCGGAAGAGGCTTTTACATAATTTAGTGTTCCAGGTTAGTAAACCGATTTATTACACAAACATAAAATAATCACTTCATCTTTTAAATGATATTAGAATGATTCACAACCCTAGATCTTTGTGTCTTTTGTTATTTTCCTTAGTATTTTCTTTTGTCTTTTTATTTATTTATTTATTGTGCAAAACCACATTCAGAATCTTTGTGTCTTTTATTATTTTCCTTAGTATTTTCTTTTGTCTTTTTATTTATTTATTTATTGTGCAATACAACATTCAATCTAGGGTTGTGAATCATTCTAATATCATTTAAAAGATGAAGTGATTATTTTTTGTTTATGTAATAAATCAGTTTACTAACCTGGAACACTAAATTATGTAAAAGCCTCTTCCGATGGTCAACTACAAATACCCAATTTAACCCAATTGAACCATATGTCTATGTCAACCAAATTACCTGGATTCATTAAGATTAAGTTCCAATTATGGCTACCCTCGCCCGACAGGTATATTCCTATCATGTAAGGAAATCTATTAAAGGGTGATCTATCCTCAAGGAAGATCGTGGGCTATTAAGTCTAAGGCTGAAACCTAAAATCCCTATGTCTAGTTCATTTTAGATTTACCATATCAATCTTATTGGTGATCAGACAACAAGAAGCATTAAGCTTAAGAATTAATAAATAAATCTTTATAATACCCAAACTATAAAATAACCCCTTATAAACCGGTGATATTAAAAATCATCACAACCCCAGATAACTAACACATAACTAGGGCTAGTAAAAACATAAAAGTAAAAGACATAAAGTAAAAGCTGAAAAGTAAATTACAATAAAATAAAATGCTAAGGTAAAAGGAATTACTTTTACTACTACTAATTTAGATATCTCCCATAAAATAATATATAAACTTGTGATAATATTACCAACCGACCAATCTGGCGGTATCCTGATTAAGTCAAATTAAGTCCAACCAGCCATAAAGGCGGAACCAAAATTAAATTACCAACCGACCAATATAGCGGTATCATTGATTAGTCAGGTTTAAACCAGATTAAAATTAAATTACCAACCGGCCAATATAGCGGTATCCTTTATTAAGTCAATATTTTAAATAGTGAATATATTATTTTTAAGGGAGATTAATCTAAATAGTAACAATATAAGAATTACCTTTCACCCTAGCTGGGGAAGTTACTTCAACATGGTGAATAGTAAAAACTGTAAAAAGTAAAAAGTAAAAATTAAATTACTATTATTACAAAACGTAATTAAAATTATTTACAAAACTAAAAATTAAAAAAAAAAAAAAAACTAAAAAACTAAAGACTATAGAGAGAGAAACTCTCTCTTTAGAAAGAATTGAAGAGAGAGGAAGGTGTGTCGAATTATGAGATTTCGAGCTGAATTTATAGGCGCAGATAAGGGTCGGGAGTCGCGACGCTGAAGGATCCAGCGTCGCGACGCTGGAACAGTGAGTCGTGGCACAATGACAGCTTGACACGTAGCGATTCGGATAAGAGGATAAGGTCGACACGTGTCATGGCGGTTGGAACTCAATTATGAAGCTGACGTCATTGATGACGTGGCACTATTCATGACTTCATTGGTGACGTCATGATGATGTGGCGTGCGCACGTTAGTGGATCTTCTGTGGTGGTGACACGTGTCAATGAGCACGTTAGCAAAGTCAAACTTCTCAAATTCTGACCCGTTGACCCGGTGCACGTTAGCAGACTCTGGCGCAGGTTAGGTGTCGCGCCGCTGAAGGTCCGGGCGTCGCGACGCGCAAAAGACCAAAATATCCCTACTAACGCATTTTTGTCCGGTTTTGCCCCAAATTGCCTCCAGTGCTATCCAAACTTTATTTATCTACAAAATTACAACAAAACACATCAAAACGTTCATAAATCTCGAGAAACAATACAAAACATTAGGTCAAATGAGTGAGAAATAGTGATATAAATACCACTCATCACACCCCCAAACCTAACATTTTGCCAGTTTCCTGTAAATAGAAAAATGCATCAAGTTAACACTGGCACCTAAATCACATAAAGCCTTACCGATATAATGTTCTCCAATGGTGCATGGAACTGTGAAACTACCAGGATCTTTCAACTTCGGGGGAAGTTTCCTCTGAATGATGGCGCTGCATTCTTCTGTCAAAGCTACTGTCTCGTAGTCTCCCAATCTCCGTTTTCGTGAAAGAATGTCTTTTATGAATTTGATATAACTAGGCATTTGTTCCAAGGCTTCTGCAAATGGTATGTTAATGTGCAGCTTTTTGAAAATCTCCAAGAAACGAGCAAACTGATTGTCCAGTTTATTTTTCTGAAGACGCTGAGGAAAAGGTGGAGGTGGAATGATTTGTTCTGGTTCTTTTTCCTTTGCTTCTTTTTTTCCTTTGCTTCTAGTTCCGCCTTTATGGCTGGTTGGACTTAATTTGACTTAATCAGGATACCGCCAGATTGGTCGGTTGGCCGCATTTACTTTATGCAATTTTATTCTAAGTCTTTTAAGTTTTTAGCCCTAGTTATGTGTGGTAGCTAAGTTAGTTATCTAGGGTTGTGATGAATTTCAATTTAATCGGTTTATAAGGGTTAGATTATAGTTTGGGTAATTTAAAGATTTATTTATTGAGTCTTAATCTTAAAGCCTTTTTAATTAACTGGCCATTAATTAAATTGATTAGGAACACACACGTATAACGCAAGCGCACGTATCGTTCAAGTAGTATAAAAATATTGATCCCACGAGGACTTAATTCCTACTGTTGTTATTAATTGTTGAATCTATTTATTTAAAAATATCTAATTGAATGGAGAAGAGAATGATTGTTTGATTGATTGAATGTGGTTTTTGCATAATAAATAAATAAATAAAAAGACAAAAGAATATAAGGAAAATAACAAAAGACACAAAGATCTAGGGTTGTGAATCATTCTAATATCATTTAAAAGATGAAGTGATTATTTTATGTTTGTGTAATAAATCGGTTTACTAACCTGGAACACTAAATTATATAAAAGCCTCTTCCGATGGTCAACTACAATACCCAGTTTAACCCAATTGAACCATATGTCTATGTCAACCAATTACCTGGATTCATTAAGATTAAGTTCCAATTATGGCTACCCCCGCCCGACAGTTATATTCCTATCCTGTAAGGAAATCTATTAAAGGGTGATCTATCTTCAATGAAGATCGTGGGCTATTAAGTCTAAGGCTGAAACCTAAAATCCCTATGTCTAGTTCATTTTAGATTTACCATATCAATCTTATTGGTGATCAGACAACAAGAAGCATTAAGCTTAAGACTTAATAAATAAATCTTTATAATACCCAAACTATAAAATAACCCCTTATAAACCGGTGATATTAAAAATCATCACAACCCTAGATAACTAACACATAACTAGGGCTAGTAAAAACATAAAAGTAAAAGACATAAAGTAAAAGCAGAAAAGTAAATTACAATAAAATAAAATGCTAAGGTAAAGGAATTACTTTTACTACTACTAATTTAGATATCTCCCATAAAATAATATATAAACTTGTGATAATATTACCAACCGACCAATCTGACGGTATCCTGATTAGGAGTCAAATTAAGTCCAACCAGCCATAAAGGCGGAACCAAAATTAAATTACCAACCGACCATATAGCTGTATCCTTGATTAGTCAGGTTTAAACCAGATTAAAATTAAATTACCAACCGGCCAATATAGCGGTATCCTTTATTAAGTCAATATTTTAAATAAGGAATATATAATTTTTAAGGGAGATTAATCTAAATAGTAACAATAAAAGAATTACCTTTCACCCTAGATGGGGAAGTTACTTCAACATGGTGAATAGTAAAAACTGTAAAAAGTAAAAAGTAAAAATTAAATTACTATTATTACAAAACGTAATTAAAATTATTTACAAAACTAAAAATTAAAAAAAAAAAAAAACTAAAAAACTAAAGACTATAAAGAGAGAAACTATCTCTTTAGAAAGAATTGAAGAGAGAGGAAGGTGTGTCGAATTCTGAGATTTCGAGCTGAATTTATAGGCGCAGATAAGGGTTGGGAGTCGCGACGCTGAAGGATCCAGCGTCGAGACGCTGGAACAGTGAGTCATGGCACAAAGACAGCTTGACACGTAGCGATTCGGATAAGAGGATAAGGTCACACGTGTCATGGCGGCTGGAACTCAATTATGAAGCTGACGTCATTGATGACGTGGCACTGTTCATGACGTCATTGGTGACGTCATGATAATGTGGCGTGCGTCACGTTAGTGGATCTTCTGTGGTGGTGAAGCGTGTCAAGCGCAAGTTAGCAAAGTCAAACTTCACAAATTCTGACCTGTTGACCCGGCGCACGTTAGCAGACTCCGGCGCAGGTTAGGCGTCGCGCCGCTGAAGGTCCGGGCGTCGCGATGTGTAAAAGACCAAAATATCTCTGCTGACGCATTTTTGTCCGGTTTTGCCCCAAATTGCCTCGAGTTCTATCCAAACTTTATTATCTGCAAAATAACAACAAAAACACATCAAAACGTTCATAAATCTCGAGAAACATACAAAACATTAGGTCAAATGAGTGAGAAATAGTGATATAAATACCACTCATCACACACCCCCAAACCTAACATTTGCTAGTCCTCGAGCAAAACAGAAAATAAAATAACATAAAGAAATAAAATTAACTAAGCCATTTTCGTAGGGATCCCGGTTGCATTTAGCATATGCAACAAGCCTTTAAACCCCTATGTGTCTCTAGTGGACGAGTTGTAGTCTCGTGAGGGTTTACAGCAATGATACCCACAAACATTTTACAAAAGTAAAAAGGTAATAAAACTAATGCACACAAAAGCAAAAAGACAAGAGAAAAGAGAATAAAGAAGTTAGTGACTAATCAGGTGAAACTTCTACTCCGAGTTACTAGTTGTTTTGTTTCTTTCTAAATTACCGAATAAGTAAATTCTCCGATTATTTTTACCATTCTTCATATACACAGCCAACAAAATATCAATCAACACATTTTTTCCCACAACAATCATAAGCGCAGTTGATAAGAGAGTAATATTTTTGTCCAAAAGTTCTATCAGATTTCACACCTTTTTGTAGCAATAGAATAATTTTCTGATTTTTTCTGATTTTTTTCTTTGATTTTTCTCTATTTTTTATTTATATATAATATCTTCCATCACAACCGTGCCACGTGTCACCATCACAGCCGATCTGCTAACGTGCGCCATGCCACGTGTCATCATCCTACGGTGCCGACACTCTCAATCGCCACGTGTGCCACGTGTCATCCTATGCCATCGCCACGTCATCGGTAAACGAGTCAACTATGCCACATGTCTTGCCACATCATCATCCACGTCATCAGGTCAACCGAGTCAACGCGCCACGTCATCATCAGTCAATCACACTGCGACACGTGTCGCAATCTTATGGTGCCGACAATTGATCTCAGCCGCCGTTGCCATGTCAGCGCCACGTCATCAATGACGTTAGCATAATAATTGAGTCTTAGCCGCCATGACACGTGTCGACCTTATCCTCTTATCCGAATCACTACGTGTCAAGCTGTCCTTGTGCCACGTCTCACTGTTCCAGCGTCGCGACGCTGGACCTTCAGCGTCGCGACGATGGAAACTGAATTTTTTGCCTATAAATAGAGCGCGAAATTTCAGATTTCAGTGTACCATTCTCTCTCATTTCTTCTATGTAATTAGGGAGTGCTTCTCTCTCTAACTTTCTTTTAATTTAGTTTTGTAATTTTAATTACGTTCTGTAATTTCAAAAACTTGACCGGCGTAAACACACACGTATAACGCGAGCGCACGTATCGTTCAAGTAGTATAAAAATATCGATCCCACCAGGACTTAATTCCTACTGTTGTTATTAATTGTTGAATCTATTTATTTACAAATATCTAATTGAATGGAGAAGAGAATGATTGTTTGATTGATTGAATGTGGTTTTGCACAATAAATAAATAAATAAAAAGACAAAAGAAAATACTAAGGAAAATAACAAAAGACACAAAGATCTAGGGTTGTGAATCATTCTAATATCATTTAAAAGATGAAGTGATTATTTTATGTTTGTGTAATAAATCGGTTTACTAACCTGGAACACTAAATTATGTAAAAGCCTCTTCCGATGGTCAACTACAAATACCCAGTTTAACCCAATTGAACCATATGTCTATGTCAACCAAATTACGTGGATTCATTAAGATTAAGTTCCAATTATGGCTACCCCCACCCGACAGGTATATTCCTATCCTGTAAGGAAATCTATTAAAGGGTGATCTAACCTCAAGGAAGATCGTGGGCTATTAAGTCTAAGGCTGAAACCTAAAATCCCTATGTCTAGTTCATTTTAGATTTACCATATCAATCTTATTGGTGATCAACAACAAGAAGCATTAAGCTTAAGACTTAATAAATAAATCTTTATAATACCCAAACTATAAAATAACCCCTTATTAACCGGTGATATTAAAAATCTTCACAACCCCAGATAACTAACACATAACTAGGGCTAGTAAAAACATAAAAGTAAAAGACATAAAGTAAAAGCTGAAAAGTAAATTACAATAAAATAAAATGCTAAGGTAAAAGGAATTACTTTTACTACTACTAATTTAGATATCTCCCATAAAATAATATATAAACTTGTGATAATATTACCAACCGACCAATCTGGCGGTATCCTGATTAAGTCAAATTAAGTCCAACCAGCCATAAAGGCGGAACCAAAATTAAATTACCAACCACCACAATATAGCGGTATCCTTGATTAGTCAGGTTTAAACCAGATTAAAATTAAATTACCAACCGGCCAATATAGCGATATCCTTTATTAAGTCAATATTTTAAATAGTGAATATATTATTTTTAAGGGAGATTAATCTAAATAGTAACAATAAAAGAATTACCTTTCACCCTAGCTGGGGAAGTTACTTCAACATGGTGAATAGTAAAAACTGTAAAAAGTAAAAAGTAAAAATTAAATTACTATTATTACAAAACGTAATTAAAATTATTTACAAAACTAAAAATTAAAAAAAAAAAAAAAAACTAAAGACTATAGAGAAAGAGAAACTCTCTCTTTAGAAAGAATTGAAGAGAGAGGAAGGTGTGTCCAATTCTGAGATTTCGAGCTGAATTTATAGGCGCAGATAAGGGTTGGGAGTCGCGACGCTGGATCAGTGAGTCGTGGCACAAGGACAGCTTGACACGTAGCGATTCGAATAAGAGGATAAGGTCTACATGTGTCATGGCGGCTGGAACTCAATTATGAAGCTGACGTCATTGATGACGTGGCACTGTTCATGACGTCATTGGTGACGTCATGATGATAAGGCGTGCGCACGTTAGTGGATCTTCTGTGGTATTGACGTGTGTCAAGGCGCACGTTAGCAAAGTCAAACTTCTCAAATTTTGACCCGTTGACCCGGCGCACGTTAGCAAACTTCCGGCGCAGGTTAGGCGTCGCGCCGCTGAAGGTCCGGGCGTCGCGACGCGCAAAAGACCAAAATATCCCTGCTGACGCATTTTTGTCCGGTTTTGCCCCAAATTGCCTCGAGTGCTATCCAAACTTTATTTATCTGCAAAATAACAACAAAACACATCAAAACGTTCATAAATCTCGAGAAACAATACAAAACATTAGGTCAAATGAGTGAGAAATAGTGATATAAATACCACTCATCACACCCCCAAACCTAACATTTTGCTAGTCCTCGAGCAAAACAGAAAATAAAATATCATAAAGAAATAAAATTAACTAAGCCATTTTCGTAGGATCACAGTTGCATTTAGCATATGCAACAAGCCTTTAAACCTCTAGGTGTCCCTAGTGGACGAGTTGTAGTCTCGTGAGGGTTTACAGCAATGATACCCACAAACATTTTACAAAAGTAAAAAGGTAATAAAACTAATGCACACAAAAGCAAAAAGACAAGAGAAAAGAGAATAAATAAGTTAGTGACTAATCAGGTGAAACTTCTACTCCGAGTTACTAGTTGTTTTGTTTCTTTCTAAATTACCGAATAAGTAAATTCTCTGATTATTTTTACCATTCTTCATATACACAGCCAACAAAATATCAATCAACTCATTTTTTCCCACAACAATCATAAGTGCAGTTGATAAGAGAGTAATATTTTTGTCCTAAAGTTCTATCAGATTTAACACCTTTTTGTAGCAATGGAATAATTTTCTGATTTTTTCTTCGATTTTTCTCTATTTTTTTATTTATATACAATATCTTCCATCTATGTAACGAGCTTTGGGTCGGTGGCTCCAAAACCAGTTGGCTTTAGGGCACCAGGTGTTAAGATACCCCTACGGACTTAATACTCAGATTTCAGATATATATATATTTTTGCAGCATCTTCGATCCATGTAGCGAGCTTTGGCCAGTGACTCCCAAACCAGTTGGTTTTAGGGCACTAGGTGTTAAAACACCCTTACAGACTTAATAACCGGATCTCAGATGATTTTTTTTTTTTACTCCATCACTTTTTGAGATGCTTCCTCCAATTAAACTAGAGCACTGAATATTACAAACTTTTCAATTTTAACTCATGTCTGTATGTTTCCATGTATGTTGATAATACCTACCAACTGAGCATATGATGATTCATTTTAGTCAGTTTTGTGGAGAATTTACGAATTAAATAATTCAAAAGGAAATAAACAAAAATTAACTTGTTTCGAAATAGGTTTGAGATACGTTTCAGGAGTGGAAATTCCTTACTCGGCTATCTCTTACCAATTTCACCTTTTTAGTCAAAACAAAAATGCAAAAATGCAAAATATTTTTGTAATTTTTGAAAATTTTTCAATTTTTTTTGTATTTTTCGAAAAATTTTGGACTAATAATAAAAACAACATACAACTAAAAACAAGATAATAATCAACTAATTCCCTCCCCCAAACCTAAATGAGACATTGTCCCCAATGTCTTAAAAAGTAGAAGAAGAGTTTAGAAGGTCGTAACTGGTTAGCTGAAATTTTACAGGAAAAATTACTGATTAAGATTTATGTCCAAATTACGATTCTTACCACGATTGCTATTTGACCATTTTTCATTAAAAATTTTGGCGAATCACCTCTAAAAACTCAAAATATCCCCAAAATTCACCCTAAAAAAATTATCACCAATCAAATCCCAACTTTTGTATTTTTCAGAAAAATCCGGCAGAGTCTCCCCTGAATTTCTGATTATCCAACACAACCTAAATCTATCAAATGCCACAAACACCCCAATTCAACTCTTCGCCCCCACTACTACGATCAAAATAATCATTCAACACTTCCACAACTCAAATCACATAACCAATCATCCATATTTTCAATTTACCAAATCAATTTTACCAAATCAAAAAATTTTTTTATCAATTTTACCGTCAATTCAAGATTTGGCAATGGAGGATACGGATCAGTTTGGACTTGATTTGCTGTTTCTCGGTTTTGGTTGTGGGTTGGGTCTTGGACATGGGTGTATCAGCAGTGGTGGTTTCAGCAGATCTGTGGTTGGCTGTGGCAGCTCCGGTTAGGCTCGGTTTTGGTAAGGGTTCAGTAAATGTGGCTTTTGGTGGTTCACGGCTTCTCGGTTTGGTCTCAGGTAATGGCTTCTGGTTTCGGCTGCTGTTTGGGTGGTGATGGCTGGTGTGGTCGATGATGATGGCTCGGTTTTGACTCGGTGAAGGAAGGGCTCGGTCACGGCAAGGGTGGCTGGTTCGGTTCTGGTGTGGCTCGGCTATGGTGGAGGTTGGTGGCTCGGTGAAGGTGGAAATTCTGGTTGTGGTTTGGTGTGGCTGGATCTAAGTGAGGGTTGCTGGATCTTGGTGGTTCACGGTGGTGGGTATCTCGGCTTGTGTTGATTTCGTCTTGGGTTTCTGGTCGGCCGGCTCGGTTTCGTTAGTTTCGGTCTTGGCGAGGTGGCTAGACGGCAGTGATGGCTGGTTCGGTTTTAGTCGTGGGTCTTGGTGGTGTTTGAGGAAGAAGAAGAAGTAAAAATGAGATATGCGGTGCCTCTGCTTATGTCTCTAATTTCAAGTCAGCGTCGCGACGCTGAAAATTGCCTAGCGTCGCGACACTCGGTTCTTTAGGGTTAGGGTTTTGACGTTTTTTTTTTTGGCAAAATCTTGTCTTGTGACGGATAAATCCATAGGGACGCGTCCCAAGAGCTGACTCCTTACTCGGCCATCTTTTCTGGATTGACTTTGTATATTCGTGATTTTGTCAAATGTTTATTTTGAAAATCCCGCTTGCACTGGCTTGCTTTGTCCTGAAAAATTCCATTTTTATTTTTCCTGCAAAACTAACACACAAAATTAAAAAGTTCACACAAACTATGAAAAATAAATTACAACAAATTGCATGGGTTGCCTCCCTGCTAGCGCTAAATTTTTCGTCTTCAGCCAGACGTGACTGAAATTCATATGTCAATGAGGTTTTAACGTCTTTTTGGATGTCCGATTAAAGACAATCCCGTGAGCGTTGCTTTTGAAGGGTCTCTTCTAACGGTAAATGGGCAAAAATGTTTTGTCTCATTCAGTGCTTGTGCCACCTTTTTAATCTTTGTTGTTCCAGTGATTCCTGCAAAGAAAGAAAGAAAATTAGGAGGTCTCGTATGGTGCTTGACTTGAAATGGAAGTTCCATTTTGTCAAGCTTCTGGGCGATATCTTTGATTTGTACTCCCCGATAACAGCGATGTTTTCCTGAATGCTCTGGATTTTCAATTTGATCTGACAGTTGCTCATCCATTTGCTCTGCTTTTTGCTCCACCTGAAGATGAAAGATGTGTCTGACATTAGGTCTTCATCCTCTGATTTGAGTGAAATGATTGGCTCAAGTAGATCTTCTTCAAACATCATGGTAAAGCATGCTCCAAGATCTTCATTTTGAGCTTGAAAGTTTGATCCTCCGTTGTTGGTGCAGTTGGTACAAATAGATCAGCTTCTCCTCGTCAGAGTCAGAATAATAAAAATCAAATCGAGACTTTGCTGGTTCGGGCTCCTGAACTGATATATCTGGTTGTTGATACTGCTTAGCCTCCTCCTCTGTTGAAGTGTCATTGTGAACTGATTGGTATTTGAAGGCTTCATCAGTGTCATCTGGAACTGGTTCTTGAGGTGTGTAGTTCTGGTTTTCTGTTAATTGTCTGATCTGATCTGTCATTCTCTGTATGGATTCTGTTTGACTTTGAACTTGTGCATCAATTTAAGCTGCTTGTTCTTTGAACCAATCTTTGAGCATGTGAATCAACTGATCTTCATCTGATGGTTCTGGTTGTTGATAAAATCGCATATGGATGGTGGATAAGATGGAAAATGTGGTTCTGTGAAATGTGATGGCTCGTTATATACCATGAAGGATCTTGATAGTTCTGCCACCTTGGATGGTAGTTTATTCGCAATAATCGTTTGGGTGGTTTACCATTACATATGTCACATCTCCACATTGAGTTCTGTTGAGCAAATGTAGTATTGCTTGGTTCTAGCATCCAGTGATAATCATTGGGCTCGACAACAGGCCTCAGAAAACCGGACTGTTGCTCCCTGATTTGGGGTGTATCTTCTTCTAAAGCTCGTAATTTCTTCAATCTCCCAGTAGTGTTCCATTTTTCAACCACCTGAAAAATAAAGAAATAAAATTACAGATAAAAATAAAGAAAATTAGATACAAGTAAATTAGAGATAGCTTCAAAATTAACAACTCAAGAAATATAAGTCCCCCCAACGGTGCCAAAAACTTGATCGGCGTAAACACACACGTATAACGCAAGCGCACGTATCGTTCAAGTAGTATAAAAATATCGATCCCATGAGGACTTAATTCCTACTGTTGTTATTAATTGTTGAATCTATTTATTTACAAATATCTAATTGAAGGAGAAGAGAATGATTGTTTTGATTGATTGAATGTGGTTTTGCACATAAATAATAAATAAAAAGACAAAAGAAAATACTAAGGAAAATAACAAAAGACACAAAGATCTAGGTTGTGAATCATTCTAATATCATTTAAAAGATGAAGTGGTTATTTTATGTTTGTGTAATAAATCGTTTTACTAACCTGGAACACTAAATTATGTAAAAGCCTCTCCGATGGTCAACTACAAATACCCAGTTTAACCCAATTGAACCATATGTCTATGTCAACCAAATTACCTGGATTCATTAAGATTAAGTTCCAATTATGGCTACCCCCCCCGCCCGACAGTATATCCTATCCTGTAAGGAAATCTATTAAAGGGTGATCTATCATCAAGGAAGATCGTGGGCTATTAAGTCTAAGGCTGAAACCTAAAATCCCTATGTCTAGTTCATTTTAGATTTACCGTATCAATCTTATTGGTGATCAGACAACAAGAAGCATTAAGCTTAAGACTTAATAAATAAATCTTTATAATACCCAAACTATAAAATAACCCCTTATAAACCGGTGATATTAAAAATCATCACAACCCCAGATAATTAACACATAACTAGGCCTAGTAAAAACATAAAAGTAAAAGACATAAAGTAAAAGCTGAAAAGTAAATTACAATAAATAAAATGCTAAGGTAAAAGGAATTACTTTTACTACTACTAATTTAGATATCTCCCATAAATAATATATAAACTTGTGATAATATTACCAACCGACCAATCTGGCGGTATCCTGATTAAGTCAAATTAAGTCCAACCAGCCATAAAGGCGGAACCAAAATTAAATTACCAACCGACCAATATAGCGGTATCCTTGATTAGTCAGGTTTAAACCAGATTAAAATTAAATTACAACCGGCCAATATAGCGGTATCCTTTATTAAGTCAATATTTTTAAATAGTGAATATATTATTTTTAAGGGAGATTAATCTAAATAGTAACAATAAAAGAATTACCTTTCACCATAGCTGGGGAAGTTACTTCAACGGTGAATAGTAAAAACTGTAAAAAGTAAAAATTAAAAATTAAATTACTATTATTACAAAACGTAATTAAATTATTTACAAAACTAAAAATTTAAAAAAAAAAAAACTAAAAAACTAAAGACTATAGAGAGAGAAACTCTCTCTTTAGAAAGAATTGAAGAGAGAGGGAAGTGTGTCGAATTCTGAGATTTCGAGCTGAATTTATAGGCGCAGATAAGGGTTGGGCCATCGCGACGCTGAAGGATCCAGCGTCGCGACGCTGGAACAGTGAGTCGTGGCACAAGGACAGCTTGACACGTAGCGATTCGGATAAGAAGATAAGGTCGACACGTGTCATGGCGGCTGGAACTCAATTATGAAGCCGACGTCATTGATGATGTTGCACTATTCATGACGTCATTGGTGACGTCATGATGATGTGGCGTTGCGCACGTTAGTGGATCTTCTGTGGTGGTGATGACGCATGTCAAGGCGCACGTTAGCAAAGTCAAACTTCTCAAATTCTGACTCGTTGACCCGGTGCACGTTAGCAGACTCCGGCGCAGGTTAGGCGTCGCGCCGCTGAAGGTCGGGGCGTCGCGACGCGCAAAAGACCAAAATATCCCTGCTGACGCATTTTTGTCGGTTTTGCCCCAAATTGCCTCCAGCTTTGCTATCCAAACTTTATTTATCCGCAAAATAACAACAAAACACATCAAAACGTTCATAAATCTCGAGAAATATACAAAACATTAGGTCAAATGAGTGAGATATAGTGATATAAATACCACTCATCACAAAAAGGGATATAATTGTTTTGCTCGAGAAGAGAATGATTGTTGCTGCTGGAGGAGCTCAAAAAAACTTGACTGGCGTAAACACACACGTATAACGCAAGCGTACGTATCGTTCAAGTAGTATAAAAAGTATCGATCCCACGAGGACTTAAAATCTTATCTATTAATTTTTATAAGGTCAAATGATTACTAGTATCTAACAGGTTGTTTGATTGATTTGAAAAGGCGACGATTTAAAAATAAAAATTGACAAGAATTATTTAAGGTTGATTTTAAGAAAATTCAATATAAAAACTATCTAGGGTTGTGATTTATTTCAATATTATTAAAAGATGAAGTGATGTATTATAGTTGGGTAATATATCAATTATTAACCTGGAACACTAAATTATGTAAAACCCTCTTCCGATGGTCAATTACAAATACCTAGTATAATCCAATTGAACCATATGTCTATGTCAACCAAATTGCCTAGATTCATTAAGTTCAAGTTCCAAATATGGCTACCCCCGCCCGACAGGTATATATTCCTATCCTGTAAGGAAATCTATTAAAGGGTTATCTATCCTCAAGGAAGATCGTGGACTATTGAGTCTAAGGTCTTAAACTTAAAATCCATATGTCTAGTTCATTTTAAGTTTACCTAATCAATTTAATTAATGGCCAGTTAATTAAAAAGCTTTAGATTAAGACTCAATAAATAAATCTTTAAATTACCCAAACTATAATCAACCCTTATAAATCGATTAAATTGAAATTCATCACAACCCTAGATAACTAACTTAGCTACCACACATAACTAGGGCTAAAAACTTAAAGGACTTAAAATAAAATTGCATAAAGTACATGCGGTGGTAAAATAAATGCTGAAAAGTAAAATAAAATAAAAATGCTAAGGTAAAAGGAATATTTTCTACTACTACTAATTTAGATAATCTCCCAGAAAATAATATATAAACTTGTGATTATTACCAACCGACCAATCTGGCGGTATCCTGATTAAGTCAAATTGAGTCCAACCAGCCATAAAGGCGGAACAAAAATTAAATTTACCAACCGACTAATCTGGCGGTATCCTTGATTAGTCAGGTTTAAACCAGATTAAAATTAAATTACCAACCGACCAATCTGGCGGTATCCTGATTAAGTCAAATTAAGTCCAATCAGCCATAAAGGCGGAACCAAAATAAACCAGCCATAAAGGCGGAAAAGGAATTAAATTACCAACCGACCAATATGGCGGTATCCTTTCTTAATCAGGTTTAACCAAGTTGAAATGATTTACCAACCGACCAATATAGCGGTATCCCTTTTTAAGTCAAATTTTAAATAGTAAATATATTTTTTAAGGGAGATTAATCTAAATAGCAATAGTAAAAGAATTACCTTTCACCCTAGCATAGGGAAGTTACCTCCTCATAGTGAATAGTAAAACTGTAAAAAGTAAAAGATAAAATAAATTAATATTACTATTCAAAAGTAAAATTACTATTATTACAGAACGTAATTAAAAATTACAAAACTAAATAAAAGAAAGTTAGAGAGAGAAGCACTCCCTAATTACATAGAAGAATGAAAGAGAATGGTACATTGAAATCTGAAATTTCGCGCTCTATTTATAGGCAAAAAATTCGGTTCCAACGTCGCGACGCTGGAACAGTGAGACGTGGCACAAGGACAGCTTGACACGTAGCGATTCGGATAAGAGGATAAGGTCGACACGTGTCATGGCGGCTAAGACTCAATTATTATGCTGACGTCATTGATGACGTGGCGCTGATGTGGCAAGGCGGCTGAGATCAATTGTCGGCACCATAAGATTGCGACACGTGTCACTCTGTGATTGGCTGATGATGACGTGGCGCGTTGACTCGGTTGACCTGATGACGTGGATGATGATGTGGCAAGACATGTGGCATAGTTGACTCGTTGACCGATGACGTGGCGATGACATAGGATGACACGTGACACACGTGGCAATTGAGAGTGTCGGCACCGTAGGATGATGACATGTGGCACGGCGCACGTTAGCAGATCGGCTTGTGACGGTGACACGTGGCATGGCGTATTTTAGCAAAGTCAAACTTCTCAAATTCTGACCCGTTGACCTGGCGCACGTTAGCACTTTCGGCGCATTCTGAGCATTGCGCCGCTGAAGGTACCGGCGTCGCGATGCCGGAAATTACCAAAATGCCCTTTTTTGCTGATTTTCACAGTTTTGCTCCAAATCACCTCCAGAAAAACACATCAAAATATTCACAAGACTCAAAAAACTATATAAAATATTATGATAAATGAGTGGGAAATAGTGATAGATGTACCACTCATCACACCCCAAACCTAACATTTTGCTAGTCCTCGAGCAAAATAACATAAACATCTTTAAAATAAAATTTAACTAAGCCACTTTCGTAGGGATCACGGTTGCATTTAGCATATGCAACAAGCCTTTAAACCCATAGGTGTCCCTAGTGGACGAGTTGTAGTCTCGTGAGGGTTTCAGCAATGATACCCACAAACATTTTACAAAAGTAAAAAGGTAGTAAAACTAATGCACACAAAAGCAAAAAGACAAGCGAAAAGAGAATAAAGAAGTCAGTGACTAATCAGGTGAAAATTCTAATCCAAGTTACTAATTGTTTTGTTTCTTTCTAAATTACCGAATAAGTAAATTCTCCGATTATTTTTACCATTCTCCATATACACAGCCAACAAAATATTAAACAACTCATTTTTGCCCACAACAGTCATAAGTACAGTTGATAAGAGAGTAATATTTTTGTCCTAAAGTTCTATCAGATTTCACACCTTTTTGGAGTAATGGAATAATTTTTCTGATTTTTCTGATTTTTTCTTTGATTTTTTCTCTATTTTTTATTTATATATAATATCGTCCATCTATGTAACGAGTGTTGGGTCGGTGGCTCCCAAACCAGTTGGCTTTAGGGCACCAGATGTTAAGACACCCCTACGGACTTAATTACTCAGACTTCAGATATATATATATATATATTTTACAGCATCTTTGATCCATGTAGCGAGCTTTGGGCCAGTGACTCCCAAACCAGTTGGTTTTAGGGCACTGGGTGTTAAGACACCCTTACAGACTTAATAACTCGGATCTCAAACGTTTTTTTTTTTTTTACTCCATTGCTTTTTGAGATGCTTCCTCCAATTAAACTAGAGAACTGAATATTACAAACTTTTCAATTTTAGCTAATGACATGTGTTACCATGTATGTTGATAATACCTGCCAACAGAGCATATGAAGATTCATTTTAGTCAGTTTTATGGAGAATTCACAAATTAAATAATTCAAAAGGAAATAAACAAAAATTAACTTGTTTCGAAATAGGTTTGAGATACGTCTCAGGAGTGGGAACTCCTTACTCGGCTATCTCTTACAATTTCACCTTTTAGTCACAAACAAAAACACAAAAAACACAAAATATTTTTGTAATTTTGAAAAAAAATTTCAATTTTTATTTTTGTATTTTTCGAAAATTTTGAACTAAAATAAAAAACAACATACAATTAAAAAACAAGATATTAATCAACTAATTCCCTCCCTCAAACCTAAATAAGACATTGTCCCCATCTCTTAAACAGTAGAAGAAGAGTTTAGACGATAATACCTGGTTAAGGAATTCTACAGGAATTTAAGGTTAAGATCCAGATCAACCCGACGTCTCTTACCACGATCGTCCCCAGACCAATTTATCTTGAAATGATAGGGTCAACTTGTGGTTCATATGCTATGAGTTGGTCAATTAGATCCGGAGCGTTATTGTGGCAGTAAATAGAAGTTCTTTAAAGGTTTTGATATGAACCCATTCCTCCGTGCATCGTCAAGAAAACACACAAAGAAATCGTTAAAATCCATCAAATTGTACAGCCCAATGATTTCTGGTGTATGTTCAGGTTCGCCTAAGATAGTACAATAAAAATTTCTTCTAATGTACCCAAGCCACCTGGCAAAGTAATAAAAGCATCAGCACGGTTAATCATTTCTACCGCGTTCACATACCTGGCACGATCAGTTCCTCTCCGTTTGAGGTTGAATAAGATTTGCCTCTGCCAATGGTTTTGGGATGATTCCCAAACATGACTGCTCCTACCTGTACGGCCTTTGAAACGATCCCCATTAATCCAAGATTTGCCTCCGCCATATATTAAGTGCATATTCTTGCAGCTAATACTCGACCCAACTCATGTGCTGCTTCTATGTATTGTGGTTTAGTACCAACACTATTTCTGCAAAACACACAGATATTTCAACTCGTCTTCTTGAAGTGGCTTCCATGTTTTACGTTTCCTTTCTCAACTCTGGATGACTTTCAAAGGTGCAATGATGAGTTGAATTTATAATACCTGAAGGGGTGAGTAAAAATAGCACAAGTATCTTCCAATGACGATTAGTAGAACAATAGTAAAATAGATCGTGATAGTCAAAAAGGTCTGGATCCTGTCGGAGAAAATAAAAGAAAACAACAAAACAAATCACAATATTAGGAAAAGATAAAGAGATATAATAAATACAAAATTTACATCTTGATTAACGTCTATGGTCAGGGACAAGCTTCCCATCCAATTTTCTTATAAATTGGCAAACAGGGTCTTTTTGAGTCAGATTCCCAAGACTTAACTGTTGTCTTTCTTTTTGATATTGTGTATGTAATCTGCGAAAGTCTATGTGAACATATCCACTGGGATGCGTCTCAAGAGTCGAAGATATATCATCTAAAGACTCCTTACTCAAGCCATCCCTAATGAATTTAATTTTGTCTTCGCGATTAACAGACACCATTCCTAAAAGAACGACAACGGGTATTGCAATTCCAACGTGCACATTGTAAAACACTCATTTGCTTAGCTCTTCGTTTCTTTGCATAGGTGCTTCTTCCAAAACCAGGGCAGATGTGAAATAAAAGAATCAGAGGATTCACCTGCCAATCAGACTCGTGCTTCAATTACCCAACGAATGTCATTGGGCATACCATGGATTGTCAGTAATCTCATCCGTTCCAAGTGAGCTTTGTAGACTTTCATCAGAGATTTTGAGGGAGAGAAGGAAATGCTTGTGAAGATTTGCGAGAGAGCTTCTTCCATCTTGAAATGACTTAATCTACAAAAACTAAACACACAAAATTAAAATCACACCAAATCATAATAATATACAAAAATTGCATGGGTTGCCTCCTGCGAGCGCTAAGTTTAATCGTCGTCAGCTAGACGTGACTTTTCGAACATTTATGCTGGATCTGAAAGTGTGACACTTCTTTTTGTCGCTCAAATGATTCTCCTCAGTAGTGCTTGACACGCTAACTGTTAACTTTGAATGTGTTGTGGTATTGGGATCCAGTAACTCAACAGCTCCATATGGTAAACCTGAGTGATCACAATGATCCGGACCACCTAGATTTAACTTCCAGAGAGAGAAAAGTTTTAACCTCGAGTTGTACAACAACACCTGCTGCCTTGATTCCAACTGTCTGTGCACTATTTTTCGGTCATGCCATTTTTTGGTCTTTCCTTGTATAATTTGGCATTGTCATAAGCTTGTAGGCGAAATTCCTCCAATTCATTGAGTTGGTGAAGTCTTTCTCTCCTACAACTTGTGAGTCAATTCAACTTCTTCAGTGCCCAGTACGCCTGGTGTTCAAGCTCAACTGGCAGATGACACGCTTTCCCAAACACCAATCGATATGGGGACATACCAATGGGTGTTTTGTAAGCTGTTCGGTAGGCCATAATGCATCATCTAGTTTTGTAGCCAGTCCCTCCTTGTTGATCCACGGTTCTTTCTAGGATTCTCTTGATCTCCCTGTTTGAAACCTCAACCTGTCCATTTGACTGTAGATGGTAAGCTGTGGCAATTTATGAGTAACTCCATATTTGGATAGGAGTGCATCAAAGTATCTGTTGCAGAAATGTGAGCCACCATCGCTGATAATTGCCCGAGGGTGTTCCAAATCGAGTGAAAATATTCTTTTTCAGGAATTTGATCACTACTTTTGAATCATTGGATGGCAGTCCAATTGCTTCAACCCATTTGGAGACGTAGTCTACAGCAACTAGGATGTACAGGTTTCCAAATGATGGAACAAAGGGTCCCATGAAATCAATACCCCATACATCGAATATTTCCACTTCCAGAATGTTTTGCAATGGTCCTTCGTTTCTCCTCGAAATATTCCCCGTTCTCTGGCATCTGTCACATTGAAAAGCAAAAAGATAAGCATCTTTAAAAGTGTGGGCCAGAAAAACCTGATTGAAGGACTTTGCGCAGTTTTGTTTCCACTGAAGTGTCCGCCGTATATGGTGATGAATGACAGTGTTACCAAAACACTGTTGACCTCCTCCTGTGGAACACAACGTCTCAATAATTGATCAGCACAGCGTTTTAAACAGGTACGGTTCATCCCAGACATAGTGTTTGACTTCTTTGAAGAATTTCTTCCGTTGCTGAGTTGTCCATTCCAACGGCCATTTTCCTGACACAATGTAATTAACATAGTCAGCATACCAAGGGACTTCCTGTTGTTTAATGGAAAACAGTTGTTCATCTGGAAAAAGGTTTTTGATTATCAGTTCTTTGTCAGCTGTTTCTCCATTCTCGAGCCTCGATAAGTGATCTGCCACCTGGTTTTCTGTTCCTTTCTTGTCTCGGATCTCCACGTCAAATTCTTGCAGAAGAAGAGAAGAAGTATCCAACGGATCAATCTGGGTTTGGCATCTTTCTTTGTGATCAGATATTTTATTATGCTGAATGATCTGTGTAGACCACCACTTTGGGACCCAGCAGGATAGGAGCGGAATTTGTCAAAAGCGTACACAATGTGAGCAACACCTTTTCAGTGGTTGTGTAGTTGAGTGAGCTTCATTCAGAGTTTGCTGGAGTAGTAAAATGGTTGTGGAAAATCTTTGCTTTGCGTTGTCCCAAGACTGCACCTACAGCAAAATCACTAGCATCACACATTACCTCGAATGGAAGGGTCCAATCTGGTGCTACAATGATGGGGGCAGAAACAGCTTCTGTTTTAAGATCTCGAAAGCTTCTGGCATTCTTTTGGTGAAGTTGAAAGGCACATCCTTTTCCAGAAGATTGCAAAGAGGTTTTGCAATCTTGGAAAAGTCTTTGATAAATCTCCTGTAAAAATCCTGCATGTCCAAGAAAACTTCGAATCCCTTGACAGATGTTGGTGGAGGGAGGGTAGTTTCTCAATTGTCTCGATCTTTTCTTTGTCTACCTCGATTCCCTTTTGTAAGATCCGGTGTCAAGAACAATGCCTTTTTTCACCATGAAGTGGGCATTTCTCCCAGTTGAGTACCAGGTTTGTATCTTCACACCTTTGTAATACATGTTCCAAATTTTGCAAACAATGGTCAAAAGAATCTCCAAACACATAAAAATCATCCATAAAAACCTCCATACTCTGCTCCAGCTGTCTGAAGAAAATGGCATCATGCAACGCTGAAAAAAGTGGGGGGGGCATTACATAATCCAAATGGCATCCTGCGGAAAGCAAAAGTACCATAGGGACATGTAAAAGTAGTTTTCTCCTGATCTTCTGGGGCAATGGCAATTTGATTGTACCCTGAAATCCGTCAAGAAAGCAATAGAACTCATGTCCCGCCAGTCTGTCTAACATCTGGTCAATGAATGGTAGCGGAAAATGGTCCTTTCTCGTGTTCTTTGTTCAGCTTCCGTAATCCATGCATACTCTCCATCCAGTCACCGTTCCTGTTGGAATCAGCTCGTTCTTTTCATTGTGACAACAGTAATTCCTCCTTCTTTGGTACAACACTGCATAGGACTTACCCAAGTGCTTCTGAGATGGGGTAAATGATGCCAGCATCTAACCATTGATGATTTCTTTCTTCACGATTCCTTCATGATTGGATTGAGTCTCCGTTGATGCTCCACTGTAGGTGTTGTACTCATCATTCATCAAGATTTTGTGCATGCAAAATGATGGACTAATGCCTCGAATGTCTGCTATAGTATAGCCAATGCTCTTTGTGTTCTCGTAACACTCTCAGTAGCTTTTCTTCCTGCTCCAATGTAGTGAAGAAGAAAAGAATAATAACAGGTAATTCAGAAGAGTTTCCAAGAAATGCATACCTGATGGCTCGGAAGTAACTTTAGTTCCAGCTGTGGTGGTTCTTCAATCGAAGGCTTGATTTGATTCGATTTCTTTGGCAGTTCCAAGCTTTACTGGTGGTGTTGCTTTGAATCGGAATGGTTTGTCAAGGTAGTGATACATTCCAGGATTTCAGCATCTAGTTCGTGTCTGTCATGTTGGTGATGCAAGCTTCAAGTGTATCTGTGGGATTTGGCTCAGTATTCTGAACAATATTATCAACAATATCAACTCTGAAGCATTCTTTTCTTCCTTTTCATCGCTCGGAAATTTCATGGCTTTGAAAACATTAAAGGTCACTTCTTGGTCCTGCACTTTCATGGTTAGTTCTCCTTTTTGCCACATCAATCACAGTTTTACCTGTAGCCAAAAATGGTCTTCCAAGAATGATATGTACTTCTTTGTCTTCTTTCATATCAAGAATGATGAAATCTGTGAAGGATGAGTTTGTCAACTTTAACAGCACATTTTCCACGACTCCTCTCAGAAATGCGAGGAGTGTTCGATCAGCAAGTTGCAAAGATACTGAGATAGGCATTGCTTCTCCAATTTGCAGTTTCCTGTAAATAGAAAAAGGCATCAAGTTAACACTGGCATCTAAATCACATAAAGCCTTACCGATATAATATTCTCCAATGGTGCATGGAATTGTGAAACTGCCAGGATCTTTCAACTTCGGGGAAAGTTTCCTCTCTGAATGATGGCGCTGCATTCTTCTGTCAAAGCTACTGTCTCGTAGTCTCCCAATCTCCGTTTTCGTGAAAGAATGTCTTTCATGAATTTGACATAACTAGGCATTTGTTCCAAGGCTTCTGCAAATGGTATGTTAATGTGCAGATTTTTGAAAATCTCCAAGAAATGAGCAAACTGCTTGTCCAGTTTTTGTTTTTCTGAAGACGCTGAGAAAAGGTGGAGGTGGAATGATTTGTTCTGGTTCTTTTCCTTTGCTTCTTTTTCCTTTGCTTCTTTTTCCTCTATCTGTTCTCGGCTTCTTTTGGAACTTCTTCTTAGGACATCTGGATTCCAACATCTTTGTTGATTTCAGTACCACTTTTCAAGTAATGGCTTGACATTGCTCCTTCCTCGGTTCCTTGGATTTGGTTCTGTATTGCTGGGAAGATTACCTGGCGGTCTGTAACTCTGAGCATTGGCCAGTTGTCCGATTTGATTCTCGTGCTTTGATGGAAGCTGATTGACTCTGAATCATAGCTTCATATCTTTTTAATTGAGCTGGCATCTCTGCCATCACTGGTTCATTTTCTCTCTGCTCATGGCCCTTTATTCTGTTGCTGGAATCCAGGTGGTGGATAGTTCTTTTGCCCTGAATTGTTGCTCCATGAAAAATTAGGATGATTCCTCCACCCTGGGTTTGTAGGTGTTGGAATATGGATTGTTCCCCTGTCTGTTGAAATTGTTGACATAATTCACCATCTCTTCAAGTTGGTGTGGTTCTGGTGCTCCTCCATATGGTGAACTTGTGGATCCAGTGGTGCTTGAGAGTGTTGAGAGTCTCCATAAATTTGCATATCTGATCCAGCTTGCACTGACTGATGTATTAGCTCCAACTTCATAAATTCCTGCAATTCTTTGAATCAGACTTCGTTCTGTTGGCCACAGGAATTGTTGTTGGCCATTTCTTCAATTAGGTCTCAGGCTTGATCTTCTCCTTTTTCCATTAAAGCTCCTCCAGCAGCAGAGCATCGATTGTGGTTCTCATCAGTCCAGAAAGTCCATTATAGAAAGTTTGGACTTGAAGCCATTTTGGAATCTCATGGTGAGGACATTTCCCGAGCAAATCTTTGTATCTTTCCCAAGCTTCGTACAGGGATTCTGAATCTTGCTTACAAAAGATGTGATGTCATTCCTCAGTTTTGCTGTTATGGCTGGTGGAAAGTATTTTGCAAGGAATTTTGTGGCTAGAGTGTTCCAAGTTGTGATAGAACCTGCTGGTAGTGAATGTAGCCAAGCTTTTGCTCTGTCTTTCAGGGAATATGGGAAAACTCTCAGCCTCATAGCTTCTTCAGCTCCTCGGTTGTAATTGAAGGTGCCGCAAACTTCCAGGAAGTTGCTGATGTGAGCATTAGGATCTTCAGTTCATTTCCTCCAAACTGCAACTGTCTGCTGAATCATCTGAATGCAAGTTTTGATGTCACCCGCATTTGGCTGGTAATGAGGAAGTACAATACAGGAAATGAGGCCATCTACCACCGGAATGGTTCTGTCTCGAATGGGTATTGGTGGTGCAACCTCCAAAGGTTCAGGTTCCATGTTGACTAAAGCTTCTTGGCCTTCTCGCCTTTCCCTTCTCAACTGTCTGATGGTTCTTTCAATTTCTGGGTCAAGCGGTCGGAGTTCGAAGTTTCTGGTTCGTCTCATATAGTTTCTGAGAACCTGTAACACAAGAAAACAAAATAATAAGTAAAACGAAATTAGATACAAGTAAAGGTATCTAACCCCTAACTAATAGTAAAAGATAACTAAGTCCCCGGCAACGGCGCCAAAAACTTGACCGGCGTAAACACACGTATAACGCAAGCGTACGTATAGTTCAAGTAGTATAAAAAGTATCGAT
>SKCR01042802.1:0-56983 GCA_019454045.1 Zanthoxylum bungeanum
AAACCAAGTGGTTGGAAAGTGGGTGGTTTGGCATAAATGCCACCACTCTCCCAACTACCAAATGTGAAGTGGGCCCCACTTTTGAATTCAAAATTCAAATGGTTTCTATAAATGTTTGTCGTGGCTCGGATCCATTTAATCCGATTAAATGAATTTTCATCGCTAAATAATAAAATCTAATTTAATAAATAACGATCCCTCGTAAAAATATATTATGAATGTCGTTTACGAATTAATTCTAAATTAATCCATTCGAACGTATTAAAGTCCGACTTTAATTTCTTATTGAAATCTAATTCCAATTAATATATCTGATATATTAATTTTAGCCCATATGAATAAATTAAATAGAAAAAATAAAATTTAACTATTAAATTTTAATTTATTTTATCAATTAATTCCAAATTAATCGCATTCTCTCTTTTCGAATAAATTTAATCCCAGATTAAATAATGCCTCAATTAATCCTAGATTATTTTTCTCTCTCTTAATTAATCCCAGATCAATTCTAATTCGAGTCAACTTCCATCAGTGAATCTTTGGGAAGCGACCCGAGAGACCCCTGGATATGTTGGCAGTAAATCTGGTTATCAGACCATCCGATTAAATACTTACCTCGTACCACGTGCTTACCGATTTACATGACATGGTTGGCTTCTAATAAAGCACCGTGCCTACCCAATTCTCCAGAATTATTCGTAATGGAATATACAATCTTCGTCAGGCGTAGTATACGTAGTATTGCGTATTGCGATCCAGTATCAGATGTCACATGCAAGGCCTAGGGCTAGAGTATTGTCTGCCCTGTACGAAGAATATATCGGATCACAAACAACTAGTCTCTTTAATCGGATAATAATGACGTTGTCACATTATCCCGATTATTGCAACACATTAGAGTACCAGTTTTGTATCCATACGTGATTATCATCTTCATATGACTGAAGTGATACTTCCATCTTGACGTCACATCCAATACTCTACGATTCTCAATAAGCCCAGAAGAGGCGTACACAGAACCTGTTAAAGTCCAGGATGACCAAAACTAATGTGTAATGACTGTCGCAAGTATTAGCGATACAAGTCTCAGGTTAAGACCAAATACACCAACCCTGAATCGGATTCCCATAGTCACATTGTCATACAACCAAACGGATTTTGTAGGGTCTATCTGGAGCGAAGCTGTTTCCGTACCATCAGTAAACACAACCTCCTATCACACTTGCATAAGCATCAAATACTTAAATATATGAGAACTATATCGTTATTCTCCCACAACGCGCACAAGTGCAATACTAGTCTATTCCACATTATCGATGTCCAATCTCGATATACTACGAATATGGATGTTTAATGATGAATCCTTAGTGGATTAATATTGTCTCATATCTTATAATCTGGAACTAATCATAAGGACTTTTATCACTTTATATTTAAGTAATCCAATTATAAAATGATAAAATAGCAATTTCCATAGTCACATAGTTAATTTGTACAAAAACCATAATGTCTTTTACAAATAGTGACGTTATGGGGCATAATTGTCTAACAGTATTAACGATGCAAGTCTCAGGTTAAGACCAAATACACCTAACCTGAATTAGATTCCCATAGACACATAGTGACACTACCAATGGGATTCTGAAGGGTCTATCCGGAGTGAAACTGCTCTCATACCGTCGGTAAACACAACCTCCTATCACACTTGCATAAGTATCAAATAATTAAATATATGAGAACTATGTCGTTATGCTCCCATAACGCGCATAAGTGCAATATTAGTCTATTCCGCATTATCAATGTCCAGTCTCGATAATACTAGGACTAGGGATATTTAATGATCAAACCTTATATGTTGATACTGTCTCATATCTTATAATCCGGAACTAATCACAATGACTTTTATCATTTATATATTCAAGTAATCTAATTACAAAATGATAAAATATAAATTTCCATTGTCACATAGTTAATTCGTACAAAAAACCACAATGTCTTTTACAAACAGTGACGCTATAGGTCATAATTGTCTAACATGGGCTTTGTTCCCGATCTTTACTGAGAGTGGGCTTTGTTCCCAAACTGTGTTGAGTGTGATGGCGAGGTGCTTTTGACCCCTGGGCTTTGTTTCCAAATTGAGATAATTATGGGCTTTATTCTCGAGCTGTGGAAACAGTTGGCTTTGTTCCCGAACTGCATTGAGTGTTATGGTGAGGTGTTTTTGACCCTTGAGCTTTGTTCCCGAACCAGCTATGGGCTTTGTTCTCGAGCTGTGTAGAGAGTGGGCTTTCTTCCTGAACTATGTTGAGTGTGATGGCGAGGTGCTTTTGATCCCTGGGCTTTATTCCCGAACCACTTGTGGGCTTTGTTCCCGATTTGAGCTAACTAAGGGCTTTATTCTTGAGCTGTGTAGTGAGTGGGCTTTGCTCCCTGGGCTTTGTTCCCACACCACCTATGGGCTTTGTTCCCGAATTGAGCTAACTGTGGACTTTGTTCCCGAGCTATGTAGAGAGTGGGCTTTATTCCTGAAACTGCTGATAATGTGGGCCTCATCCCTATGATTCATTCCCGAAACTATGAATAGTGTAGGCCTAAACCCTGTGATTCATTCCCGAAGCTACTAATAATATGGGCCTCGACCTTGGGATTCATTCTCAAAACTGCTGATAATGTGGGTCTCGACCCTGAGATTCATTCCCAATGATGGTGATGATGTGGGCCTCGACTCTGGGATTCATTCCCAATGATGTTGATGATGTGGGCCTCAACCCTGAGATTCATTCCCGAAACTGCTGATAATGTGGGCCTCGACCTTGGGATTCATTCCCGAAGACTGTTGATAATATGGGCCTCAACCCTGGGATTCATTCCTGAAACTGCTTATCTTTGTCGCTTTTTCCTTTTCTTCAAAACCTGTAAATAGAAACAAAAATACGTGTATGTGACGTGTATTCATGTATGCATGGATGTGTTTCCTATTCCGCTGGGTTAGGCTTTCTTTGTGCTCTCGGGCGCCCTTCGCCTACTAATGTCTTAGGTCGCCTCCTGGGCATGCTTACAGTTTCCTTTTGCCAGTTCTCTTCTGGTGATTGCTCCGTTCTCCTTTGTCTCATAGCTCAAGTTCTCATTGTATCCCTTATTCGCGGGGTGGTAGACTAGTCACTCTCAGTCTTGGTTTAGGTCAAAGTAGATCATGTGAAGTGACGTTCCCATACCAACATACTATATTGCCTCTTACGAAATAGTCCCAATAGTTATACATATTATTGCCCTCAAAGGATGCCCAATGTCGAAACCGGAGAACCTTCAAAGTACTTGATGTAACTTAAATTCGACTGTTTGAATAAATGATCTGAGCCAGACTCAAAGTGTGTGTGTGCTAAGGTTCTTTCACCGCTCGATCCTTGGATAAGCCAACTCAATGATTTTGTTTCAAAGAATGGGATTGAGGGGTCAAACCAACCTAGATTTCTTGATCATGCTCTGTAATTACTTAATCGTACTCAATGTGATATGATTTTCTTTTCCTTTTCTTTCGTCTCTTTTTCGTCTTCTTTTTTTTTCACATCTACCCTTTAAGGTAGCATTTCTCCTCATGGTGGTCCTAATACTCGCCCATGGATAGCTTCACGTTTATCGGTTATAGGTGGTTTATATTTTTTTCTTTAGAGACTTTTCTTTTGTTTCTAACCATACCACATATCGTAACACAAGTATGCCAGGATGGACATCTAAGCGATCATTCATCAATCTGCACTCTCTTCAACTAGTCACCTTTCCGACTACTCAGGATTTCACCGCTAAGATCCTATAATTAAGTGCTTGCGACTAACTTAGATCAATTACTTAAAATATCACATCTCGCACTTATCATTTCTAAGATTTCACCTTGAAGCAAACAATTTCAACATCGTACTTATTCTTAACTATTGAGGAAAAGACTCGAACAAGTTGGCAAAATCAATGTCTTTATTAAAAAATACAGGATTGTAATCATATAAACCAGGGAAAACATCTTCATCGTCTACAAACATCGCCTTCTACCTTGGCCTATGGTTCTTTACTGCTGTCATCCTCTATCTCTATACAAAATGGTTGATGGTTGAGAGTTTGGAGGACAAAATTTTCGGGTAGGCCGGAGTTGATCATGTAGGTGAGTGGTGGGACAAAGTGGTAGTTAGGTAGAGGATTTCTATGTGTGCTGGGTTGTTCTTTTTCTGTGTCGGGTATTTAATGAGTGTCAATGAGGTTTTGGATGTCATGCCTAAGGCGGGTGCATTTGTCAATTTCGTGGCCTTTCTACTGGTGGAAGAGGCAGTATTGGTTTAAGTCAAAGTAGTGTGGCACAGGGTCTAGAATTGGTATAGGTTCTAAAGGTTTTATGAGTCCTTATCCTTTCAACTTCTCAAGGACTTTTGAAAGAGGCTTATCGAGGTTGGAAAATCGCTCAGCAATAGTGGGCATTATTCCCGATGGTCCTCTAACGGTCCTCCTATTCATGGCATAAAACTTCCTATTCTCAGCTTCCTCCTCCTCACTGTCCATGACAGTCTCCCTCAACTGTTGAAAATCACCAATCATAGAGGTCATCCTCCTCAGCTTGCCATAAATAGAGGGCTTGGTACCATTGATGATCATCTTAATCTGGTCCTTCTCCTAGGGCCGAGTCTGCATCTTCAGAAGCTGGCTCCTCCAACTATCTACATAATCCTTAAAGCTCTCCTCCTCCTTCTGTTTGGTATTCTATAAGTCGCAAAGCAACAAGTCGATTTTCAGATCTGTGACATACTGATTCAGAAAGGCCTCAGCCAATGCCCTCTAACCATCTTTGACTTTCCTCTCAAGGCCATGACACCATACTACGTGTGCCTCTTCAAGTGACATCCCAAACATCTTCTTAACATGACGCTTCGACAAACCCACTGAACTCATCACAGAATCATACTGTCGGTGATGGACCCTCGGATCCCCATTCTCATTGAACTTGGCTATGTCAGGCATCTTGAATTGAGCCGGCAGCTGCTCCTTGAAAGTCGTCACCTCATAGTCTAGAAAATCTTCATGCTTACGCCTCATCTTGCGGGTAAATGACTCTACCTGATCCTTGAGTTTCTACAACTCTGCCTGAGATCCGGCTATCCTTCCCGCGGCATACTCAGTAACGTCATCATCAAAAACAAGGATCTCATCACTCAACCCATTCGAAAGTTCTTCACGCCTCATATTCTTAGAGTCTCCTCCGGTGCGGGGCACTACCATAATGGCCACAGTAGTAGTTAACGCTTGCTACTGCTCGGTAATCTTAGCAAGGTTAGTCTCTAGCTGATCCATACGAGATCTCTCGTTCTCTGACTCGCTCATGTTCACTAACGGCCTTTTGACGAGTCTTCCCTCTTCCCTAACCTAACGGGTATCTATGGTGTCTTTTAAAACCACAAGTTAGCATGTATGCGTGGGATGCATGGAATATACAAGCCCATCAAGGTTTTCATATGAGTCGGTCCATTATCATTTCGAAGCATTCAATCATACTATTCCGAGGTGTAAACTTGTCCCAGTTGAAAAAATCCCAATTGGTTTACACTTTCGCGATAATGTGGCTAAATAGCTTCAAATGATACGGGGCCTAAACACAAAGCGGCCCATTGGTATTTTAGAAACTTTTGGCCCAATCGTCATAAGATACAAACTCTTCCCAGTTTAAATGGCCCAACAAGTTTGCACCTCATAACAAAAAGTCCAAATGAATCCAAATGATGATGGTCCCATAATCACAAGCATAAAAGGGTGGTTTCTATAAGTCATACAACTATGGTTCACATACGGGTTCATAGGAGTATAGACAAAGGCTCTCATAGGTGAAGGGTTGCCCACAACTAGGTCTTCCCTCTTAAGAGTTCAGACGACTTAGTGAGCTCATCATTTTTATACGCTAAGGTACTTGCCAACGAGTGATGATACATGAATGACTGTCAAATGGATTTCTTATTGAAGATTCCCCAGAGGGAGGGTGGAGCGAACTCTCTTAAATAACCTTGCCTCTTAGGCTCTTATCGCCTTGGTGACAGGAATAAACCATAGGTCCTCCAAATTAGTCCATCATGGTAAGCTTAAAGTAAATGATTATCTAGGTGCCTTCACAGCTTTTCCTTTCATCGATAGAAAGGTAATGAATGAAAGAAGACACCAAACCATTACTTAGCTCTAATAATGCCTTTGGTTAAACCCCTTGGACCTAACCCACTTGTAGACACAATTAACTAAAGCGAAAATCTCGAACATTACAAGACATTATTTTGGGGCCGATTCTATATCCCAGTGGAGTCGCCAGACTGTAGGTACACAGAAATCAGTGATATTGTTCCAGGCTCGCAGCCCGATCAAGAGTACGGAGTACCCAGCGGGGGACTAAATCGGAGAATAAATGAGTCACCACCATGTGAGTTGGGAAATGATTTAAGGCCGCCTTCACCCCTCGAAAGGGAAGACCTTAAACCGTTGGGTTCAAATTGGTCCCTTACTTATGCCACTTGTAAAGAATGGATTCGCGCAATAATATAAATATGTCTACGTAACATACACATACAATAATATCCTATTTCTAAGTTTGTATCCAACCTATATCTAAGTTTGCATACGACTTATATCTAAGTTTGTATGCATAGAAGTAAATAAAATAAAAACAAGTATGCAATCTCAAGAGAAAATTGAGTTGATAAATGCGGAAACATAAATAAATAATAACGGTAAAAGCATAAATATTAAAGAGAGATGATTAAATTACTAATGTGAAAGAAATAACTAAAGAGGCGATCATGCTTGAAAATAAACGTTATTGCGAAACAAAAAATGAATAACAAAAACGAAAAGATGCGACCAAGGCCAACATCTATATAAGATCTTGAATGCCCGATTGAACATATCTCACGTTCAACCAACATACTATGTCCGGTGCGGTAAAATCATCATGGTAAAGGTAGCCCTTAGGCTTTTCATCCCTCAAACAGAGGACCTTTTCCAACGTGATTTGCCCATACGCATTACATTATCACGACATAAACACCTAGCATGCAGAAAGTAAATGGCGAAAGAATAAACGATAAATGGACACAAGATTAGACAAAATGAAATATGTGTTTCTCAAGTAGTATGTGGAGTTGTATCCCAAGTACAGACCGCACTACCGTCCATTCGAATTCGGCTATGGAATTTACGTCTGGGTTTCCATCCGATATGCCGCGAGAGATAGCACAAAATCATTCATCCCACAACAATAACATACATGAACCAACAAGAAGCATGCGAAGAAATAGTAATAAATAACTGAAAAAGATGAACAAAAATAAATGAAATGGTGCCCTCATGTCTTACCTTTTAACTCGCCTCTTGAAAGTGTGTTACGCGGCAGTCGGAAGGGTTTATGCTCCGTAACTTTTCTGATTCACCGATTCAATGTTCTCCTTCGTTGCCTTGCTGTTTTGGGCTGTTTTTTTTGCTATTTTTGTTGATATTTTTACTGTTTTCACTACTATTTATGCTATTTTTTTTACTATTTTAGGGTGTAGGTTTTGGGGATTTAGGGGTGTTTTAGGGCTGTTTTTTGCGTGAATGTGGGGCTGTATTTGGTGTGAATTAAGGGCTGTTTATTGTTGCTGTTTGGCGTGAATTGAAGGCTAATTTAGAGACTGTGTATGAGGCAATGAAGGCTATTTTTTGGTTGCTGTTTGGCGTGAATTCAAGGCTGATTTAGGGACTGTTTCACGACAATACTTGGGCTATTCTCTTTGCCTTGGGCGTGAATGCTAGGGGGTTAAAGGTTTGGTTTGTGCTCATTTTTTTAATAAAGGGTTAGGGTTGTCCTTGTACGGGAATGAAAGAAATCATGCAATCATTGGGGGTATCTTTTAGTTAGTGTGTTATAAGGAAAGGATTTCTTTAATTTCAAAAGGTGATTTGTTTTAGTTTAGGAAAGGGATTTATAGGATTTGATTTGATTTATTTAATTTAGGCCTGTGATTTGATTTGATTTATTTAATTTAGGCATGTGATTTATTGAAATTGGGAAGGTGATTTGTTTGGATTTTAACATGTGTTTAATGTGTTGGATATTTTTTGGATGGGATTTGGTGGGCTTGGGCGTGTGGGTTGGTGGTGTGATGCGGGGATTTTTAGGTCGAGTCTAACAGTTAAAACATAGATTAATCGAGTGATCGCGAGGCTATGCAAACGAATGAAATCTCGCAAGGTATTGAGTTTTCCCTTCTAACATCTGTTTCCCACAACTTTCATAACTTAATGGGTAGTGCCTCTGTACAAGGCTCATCATCGGGTCTTATGCAAAAATACAGTGCCTACAATTAGTCAATAACCAACTTATCCCAATAATGCACCTCTACACGTGCAAACACAAATTAGGAAATCGTAAGTTGTTCTCTTTACCAATCTTGTATATCTAACTCATACATATTTTTATCATCATATACATATACAAATATGAATACGTGTTCATATATATATATATATATATATATATATTCATTTACATACACATATACATACCATTACTGGTTCATACACTTACATACATCCATACATACACATAGACATTAAGCTTATCTAATATCTCACTTTATATCATACCAATAACAAAGATCCATACAAGTGGTGGTCGATTAACTTAACTATACATAACCTCAGAAAAGATTGTCTACTTAAAGATGATTTCCATTTCAAAAACAAAAGAATATTTTATAAAATATTTCAATTTTCGTTTTTAAATTGTCCAATCGCAAGGTCGCTCAAAAGATTTAACCCCCATACTCACAATATTTATATTTTACAGGTATACCCAGCGGACGAGCTCGAGAGGATGGATACTAATGGCAGTTAGTAGGTACTGATTCCACCGATCAAGTCAGAGATAGAGTTTAGTCAAACTTCAGTAAAGTCAGGTATCAATTACTTGTATAGTTGTGATTATTTGTGTCATAAGTCAAGGTGCATGTGAACAGAGTTATATAAAAAGGAATTATTGAATATACATTTTTATTTTTGAATTGCATTTATATAGTGCTACTGAATTGGGCTTTGGTCTAATGTATAAATTTTCATTTCAAATGAAAATAGTAACGATGCTCAGAGTCAAAAGGTTAGAGGTTCAGAGGGATAGGTTAGTCTATTCTCCAGTATCCCTGTCGGTAGCATTCTCTGAGAAGGGGGATGTTACAAAGATGGTATCAAAACATGGTCTAGAGAGTTGGTGACTGCAATGAGTAGAGTGTTGTGGTCTTGTATACACTGTATGCCCGGGACACTCGTATGCGAGGCACTACCTCTCTAATATCCAATCCTCGAGTACGTCTTCAAGCCTTATAGATAGGTTAGTAAGAATTCTCAAGCTATTCGAATTTTCTTCATAATGAAGTAACCATAATTCTTGTCCTAGTTAAGAATCCTTCCGTAGTCATCTTAGTTTATTACCAGAAATTCAGAACAAGCTATGAGAATATATAGTAAAGTATTAAAGATATTCACTCAGGGGAGTAAAAAGAGAACGAGAAAGTTATAAGAAAAATAAGGCATGAAGTATAGATACTTAAAACAACTAGAGGCAATAAGAGGTAGAGATACAAATTGAGATAATAAAGAACTGCCAGACCCTAAAGTAGTAAGGAGAATATAGTAAGCCTTAGCATAAATAAAATATCGAGTAAACCCAAGTAAGATTCCTCATTCCTCAGAAGATTCTTTGAAACAGATTCAATATCATTTGAGCACCTCGTAGAGATAGTAAGTTCCTCTAATAACGAAGAATAGTCCGAAATATAAGAGCATCAAGAAATCAGGATTAGTCCTGAAAGTTTCCAATAGACATGAGATGTCACAAAGGATGTAGAGCTTTTAGACACCCAAACCTAGGCTTTTAAGCAAATAAAATGAAAGTCATAAGGAAAGATGATTAGTTGCTATAATCAAGTAATCTGATATAGATAAGGCCCCAATTTATCCATATTCCCATCTCTCAATGATACCGGTTAAGGAAATTTTTGTGACAGAGTCTATCTCATACTTATATGATATGAGTAATAGACTCTATCAGGACACAAAGTATCAAAATGAGGACATTGATATTCGTTATGATATAAATGCTTGGATCATCCTTTACTAGCAAAGATAAAGGTAATAATAAGAAAGTCCACTACCTGCACTACTATATTCTGAGTCAGGGCAGCAAACATCGAAAGAAGGTTTATCCAGAAAGATACCAAGGATATTTCTAAGGTTAGAAAGAAAATATCCAACAAAAATCAAGATTGGCAAATTTTCAATACCAATAAGTAGGATTGGGCATCGGATCGGATCGGATCAGGCCAGATCCGATTCAATTTAATCCGATAATATCATATCTGATCTCACTCTCGAATCCGATCAAATCGTGTTTGGTTCGTTTGTCGAATTTTGGATTTAATCGGATAAATTTGATAACTATCGGTTCAAATCAAATTTTATCTGATTTATAACAAATCTGAATCCGATAGAGAATCCGATTTGATAATTAATCAGATAGTAGATTTGATTTGATAACAAATCTGATTCGATAACGGATCCGATTCAAAAAATTGATCTGAAAGTTTATAAATTCATAAAAATTTTATTGAATCGGATCGGATAATTTAAAATTCAAATCAATTTGATCGAAACAAATTCGTTATTAAATCGAATGCACTATCAGATTCATTATCAAATCAGATGTTTTATCATAATCAGATATATTATCAAATCGAATTTATTCAATTCATTAAGATACCAAATCGGATCGAATAAATCCAATTAGATTCAATAGTTATCGGATCAAATTCGATCCGATCCGATAAGGACTCAAAATCGGATCAAACCAAAAAAATCAACTCTTATTGAATTGGATCGGATTCGAATTCGGTCCTGTCTGATCTGAATCCAATAATGCCCACCCCTACTAGTAAGAACCCATAGATCATACCAATGCCAATAGAAATCCAAGGAAGTTTAAGATGACATACCCATGAGATTAGAGATACTCAGGAGTTAACAAAAGTACCAGTATGAATAGTAAGATTAAATGGCATAGTTGTATCCTATAGCAAGAGCATGGAGCAGAGATCTAGAAAGTACCCCAAAAGAATGAACCATTGCTGGCCTCAGTAGTACGATTTAGAGCCAAGAGAGAAGTTATGGAAATAAATAATATAGAAGGATGCAAGAAGTAAAAAAGGAAGTTCAGTACACGTAGTAGCATAGATAAAGTTGTTTGAAGACAGTAACGTGATTGGAGATCTTAGAATGGTTGATAAAGATTACAGAACCCTATGACATGGAGTAGCTGATGCAGCCCAACCAAAGGAATGATAAATCTTCTTCCCAGTTATGTGTATAGACACCTCATCAGATCATTGCTGAACTTAGACCAATAACAGTAATAAGTATTCTAAGTCACCCCTTATTTTAGAGCCCAGTAGTGATGTGAACAAGTAAAGAAGAGCACCTAGAAGGACAGACAAATCACGTATCGACTAGATAGTCAAACCAATAAGTTCAACAGAAACTAGATAAGAAACGTAAGATGATAATATTATGTATGAGATGGAGTAGTTTGAATTCACATTAAGAGAAGCTAAATTTAAAAAGTGATAACCTGATCTATTGTGAAGCACATGGCCTCAAAGAAGGTAAAAGCTCAAATGAGTAAAAGAATCAAAGAAAACGATCCTCAGAAGTAATGTATAAGATTTATTCAGAGCTTACCACTATATTAAAGATGGAAAAACTAATTAGAGAGTAGCACCCGAACCAAAGTATTAGTAGTGGTACCCTAACCTATCAAAGATGATGTAGAGCTTCCAGTGAAGTAAAGACTTTAGAGGGTAATTCAGATAGTTATTTGAAGTATTATCTTAGTAAGGAAGCCCAATATCAGAAATATAAATTAGAGAGCCCTAAGATTATAAATGAGCAGCTTGTGCAACTCCAACACCATAGTTATGAGACTACCATAATCGAAAAGACATCAGAATCAACCCCATTCTCTCAACCCTCATTAAACAATAGCAATTAAAGATGAACCTCGATATTCGTTCCGATGATATTTCTAAAAGCAAGTATCCAATAAAGTAAAGTAAGAGACATTTCAAAGATAATACTCCTCAGATAAGGAAATAGAGATATTGATCACATGAGTTTCAGGTATAGAGTAGAGCAGGAAAAAAAAAGGTTGAAGAGAACATTAAGTAAAAAGGTTTAGAAGAGGAACTATCAAGATATATCAATGAAAAGAAAAAGCATTATTCAAATAAGGAATAATATACATGAAGTAATAGACTTTTCCATTTAAAAATTAAAGAAAAATGATATTAACAGAATAAATTATGGAGGGCATAATAGTAAGCCTTTAGGTGCTAGTACAAGACCGAAGTCCTATTAAATATAGATTGGGAGAAAGATAACGAGTATAACCCATGTTTTTCCCTTCACAGCGCATGCTATGAATAAATTCTTATGTAATTGGAACTGGATTTTTTGAGGTATAACGTAAAGACGGCCAAGAAAACTAATTATACGATATTGTTGAGAATGAAATGACACTCGACAGAGCAAGAATATGAAGATAACTGAAAGAGGGGTATTCCTAGTGCAATCAGGTAAAAAGAAAAAATCAATGTAAAAGAGTGGTTAACCAGATCTATCTTAGTAACAAATTTAAAGGTATGAAAAATGTACGAACGTCAACCAGAACCGAGGCGCCAGCGTTGTTGTTAATAGTAAAAGATAACAATAGCAAACTAGAAGTGCATGGAGAATTTAATCATGGACTATGAGGCCTAAGCCCCGCAGATAGGCAGGGATATGAGAACATTAAGGACGGAGCCGATAAGCAGTTGGAGCTTAGCAAGGAAAAGATAAAGAGTTAAATAGATAAGCTATAAGAATGAATGCTAAGATTGGAATGAAGTATGTGGCTTTAAGGAAATACCTAGTAAGATTATTCTTTTATACATTTACACCTATAATGGAAGTAAGATATGAAAAAACCTAACTATAGAGAACACTAGTATTTCGAAAAGGACTAAAAAGTGTCAAATAAGAAGGACCTGATTGAGTCAAAGAATGATGAGCATTACTAGAGGTCTAGAAATGAGTTTTCTTGGATGCATGAAAATAGTTATAGCATGGTGGTAGTGTAGAGCACTCAGAAGAAAGTTCATGGAATGAGAACGGGGAATTATCACCCTCAGACAAGAATTTAATGGATTATTCACTAAAGCTCATGGACTTTGGTGTAGTATATGCAAGCATGGCAAGAGGTGTTATAGGAATATAGTCAGTTGAAATTTGGTGGCCAAGGAAACAACATAATCTCGAAGTTTCAACCCTAATTAGGATTCGAGGACAAATCACATTTAAGGAGGAAGAAAATGTAACACCTCGTTAATCTAAACGACAATTATGTTATAGGCAGCATGATACATGATATAAATCATGTTCAAACATGTTTGTGTGTGTTAAATTAATTTTTAGGCATTTGAAAAATTCTTCGTAATTCCAATATGAAATTTAATTTAAGATTAATTTCAGAAAGCCCATGGTGTTTAGGCCGTAACTTTGTCACACATTATGTAAGATCCTGCCTGAAGCCACGATACTACTGGCATGAGACAGGAAAACCCATCTCCATAAGCCTATATTTCTACTAAAATTTCGGCATGACCTTTGCTAAAAATCATAAAACCTGGATCCAAGTCCAGCACGTGGAGGTGTCCTGATATAAAATTCAAAAGCAATAATCTCAACTCTTGTAAATCGGCCTCTGACCTGACAAGTCTCAACTCATATGTAAATAGACTTCCGGCCTGACATAAAATAAATAACCATAAATATCTTTGTGCTCAGCATGATTAAAACTACATATATAATATAAATAAATAAACTAAGGTTGTAACATCCCAGATTTTCAAGACTGTTCTAAGAGATTCCCGGACCGACGTTATAGTCTCAGGAATAGGATGAAAATGAAGAATAAGAGTTTAAGCGATGTCATATGGGTCAGAATATTATAAAGCGGAGAGTTGTCTCGTCAGAAGACTCATCGTCTCAGGAATCAATTACGCGATATTTATTATACGCGTAAAGTTTACAGTTTTGGTCATAAAATTAGCAAACAAACTCCGAGCGAGTTGTTTTTTGAACTATCAGACTCGTCTTTCCAAGATGAACAACTTTTGTGTTGAACACATTTCGAAATTCGCACAAGAAAGGCTTCAAAGTTGGTGATTTTCGAAAATACCCTTATAGAGAGTGGGCATCTTGGTAATTTTGAAGTTAGATATTTGTAATTATTATTATTATTATTATTTTTTTATTATTATAAGGCATTTACCGAAATAAATAAAAAAAAAAAGAAAAAGAGAGGGAGAGGACGCACAGAGGAGAGAGAAAGAGGGAAGAGCCGTGCCGGTAGCCTCCGGCTGGTGTCGCGTCAGCGGACAACATGCGTCCATTACGTCCGGCCACGGCGCACATGGCAGTGGCCGGCGCCGCCTCAGAAATCACTGGGAATGGCGGGAAAAATAAAGATGAATGGCGCGGCAATAGGTTTTGCGATCCCGGCTCATCGGTTTGTTTCACGGCCCTAGCCACCTACCAAATTGAAGCCCTTGACGAGTACTACAAGTATGCGAAGTTGATTTTATCGAACAACGGCCGGTTGCATGTGAAAAAAGGAAAGAAGCGTCAGATGAATAGTAACCCATGATGAACAATAGCTCGATCGCACCAGCGCGTTCGTATGGCCGATGGAGTCCGAATATGACCTTGGAATTTCAGTACGACTCTCGTTAAGAATTTGTTATTTCAAAGTGTATCGATTTATATTCAGATGTTTCCGGTAATTCCGTAGTTTAGTGAATAGCATGAAATAAATTGAATGTGATTTAATATGTTAAAACGATAAATCTGGTAGAATCCGGGGAGAAACGGAATAGATTAGATTGATCCGGTAGAATTAGCGAGTTTCCGGTAAAGAAGAGTTTCTCGCGCGACCGAGCATAGATGAATGTAATTCTGATTATGATATAAATATGATATTGCGAGGGTAATTGAGTAATTTCGAATTAGTTCGGAGGGTACGAGACCATTCCATAGCGTTTGTGGAAACTTTTCCGCAAGATTTATCGCAGAATGTTATCTATTTAGCTAGTTAGAATAGTATAAAAAGATATGTGTTAGAGTAGTGAAGCTTAAACGGTAGAATCAGAGAGGATTCGTGTATTCCGAGAAAGTCTGTAGTTTACTATAGATGAGTAGAAAGTTCCGCAAATAGCGGTTCTGATTGTGTTTTATGATTTATTTTGACAGATCGTGTCCAGGTTTGGAGTGTCCGTGAAGCCAAGTAAGTAACTCATGCTGTGTACTTGATAGATTTAACAAAGTTCGAAACTAGTAATATAATAAATTTATATATAGTTATATGCATGAAACATGTATATATATAAATATGAATGTAGGATAAAGAGGCAGGTGTATTTATATACACACATAGAGAAGAAAAAGCAAAATATAAGCATGAGCATATATAAGTAAAGAGATACCTATGTAGGTATAACCAGCATATATGTATAGATAGAGCACATGAATAATGTCATGTTTATGTTAGACAGAAATGTTATTATGTATAAGTATATAGAAGCTTCTGATATATGTGTAAACATAAAACAAGAAGGGTATATATATATATATATATATATATGTGTGTGTGTAAGTAGAAAGACATCAGTAAGCTTTAGATTGAAAGTATAAGAGTGGCAAAGTATAAGCGTATACATGATAAGAGAGCAAGTGTTTATGAATAATATATATATTTGAGACTTAGGTTTGGGGGCAAAGTATAAGCGTATACATGATAAGAGAGCAAGTGTTTATGAATAATATATACACCCTAGGGTATGGGATTTAAGCATTAAAGTATTATAATTTATAAGAAAGTAAATGGTTACGTACAAATCTACGTAGAAGAATACAAAAGCCAGAACATGAATGTGCACACAGACAAGTAAAAGTATGTAAGCTGCATGAGGTAATAAGTAAGTTTGTATATAGTAAGTGTGTGTGTGTATTAGTTTGAGAATGAATTCAGTATACTAATGTAGGTCGATGTGATTTTGGTAGCATGTATATTAATGAGTTTAAGCATGATAAATAAGTAAGTAGAATGTAAAGATAAGATTTGTGTATGCTTAGAGAGGTGTATGTATATGCATAACTTCAGTGCACTATTGACATCCATGACTGTTGGACAGTTATGACCCATAGCGTCACTGTTTGTAAAAAGCATTGTGTTTTTGTACAAAATTAACTATGTATTAATGAAATTGCCTTTACCGTTTTGTAAATTTATTTACTTTAATATAAATGGTAGAAGTCCATATGATTAGTATCGGATTGAGATGATATGAGACATTATCAATCCATAAAGGTTTAATCATTAAATATCCCTAGTCGTAGTATTATCGAGATTGGACATCGATAATACGGAATAGACTAGTATTGCACTTGTGCGCGTTGTGAGGCATAACGGCATAGTTCTCATATATTTAAGTATAGGATACTTATGCAAGTGCGATAGGAGGTTGTGTTTTACCGATGGTACGGAAAACAGCTTCGCTCTGGATTGACCCCGTGGAATCCCATTGGTAGTATGTATATGTGTCTATGGGAGTCCACATCAGGGTAGGTGTATTTGGTCTTAACCTGAGACTCGCATCGCTAATGCTTACGATAATCGGTAAACTTTGGTTTTGGTCATCCAGGGCTTTAACAGGTTCTGTGTACGCCTCTTCTGGGTTTATTGAGAATCGTAGTGCATTGGATGTGATGTCAAGATAGAAGTATCACTTCAGACATATGGAGATGATGATCACGCAGGGATTCAGAACTGGTTCTCTATAGTGTTGCAACCATCGGGATAATATGACAAGGTCATGATTATCCGATTCAAATAGACTAGATGCTTGATATCCGATATGTGCTTCGTACGGGGCAGACACTAGTCCAGCCCCAGGCCTTGCACGTGACATCTGATACTGGATCGCTATACACTATACTACGGTATACTACACCTGACAAAGATCTTATATTCCAATAAGAAATTCTAGAGAATTGGGTAGGCATGGCGCTTTGCTAGAAGCCAACCTTGTCTCGTAAATCGGTAAAAACGTAGTACTTGGTACGTAGTGTTCGGATAAACCGACGACCGGATTTACTGCCAACATATCTAGAGATCTCTTGGTCGCTTCCCGAAGATTCACCGATGACGTATGATTCGAATTCAATTAATCTTGGATTAATTACGGAGAGGACTTTATCTTGGATAAAGTACTATTGAAGAGGGAGAAAGATTAATTTGGAATTAATCATAAAATAATATATTCGATATACTAAACGAAATTCGATTTCGACGCGGAATTAAAATTAGATTTTAATTCGGGCAAAGGAATTAATTTGGAGTTAATTCGTTAGCGACGTGAATAGTAATTTTGCTAGGCATAATTATTTATTAAATTTGATTTAATTAACGTCGCGACAGAAGTTCGCTAATTCGGAATTATCGAACCTGAGCTCGGGAGTGTTTGCGGGCCCACTCGCATTCGGAATCAAGTGGGGCCCACATGTCACATCAACCATCACATCATTTGTCATTGATTTACTTTTTGGTGATGGGTTTAGGTAGAAGAGTGATATACACTCCAAGTCAAAAGTGATGGACATTGACTTTGTCATTTACCAACTTTGGTATGATTTTATATTTTTTTTGAAATAAATATAAATGGTTTTTTGAAAATCAAAACAAAACACACTTCACTTCTTCTCTCCTCCCATTACTGTGAATATCATTATTCACAACTCTCTCCATTTTCAGTTTTTTGTTGCAAAAACTTGAAGAATTTGTGTATGTTTGGAACATTAAATCACATACAAGGCTAGCACCATCAAGGGATCATACAAAGGTGTTATGGGAAACTAATTCTTGAGCTTGGAAGGATCAAACAAAGCTTGGAGCTCCACCTTCCACCTTGGCCGAATTCTTCACTGCACAAAGGAGGAATTTTGTTGCTTAACGGATCCACAAACCGATCGATGTAAGTGTGTTTCTGCCACTCTTCATCTTTATTCATTCTTATTTACATGCTTATATGATCTTGGGACATGTTTTAGAAACACCAACAATGACTTAATGCATATACATGGATGATAGTATAAGAAATGCATACGCATACCTTCATTGCAAAGAAACATTGCAAATAAGCATAAGGGAAAGCGGGGTCACTGGAAGAGTGACTGCCGCGAGTACAAGGCACTCCAGAATGAGACAAAGGCGGGCAAGGCACCGGCCTCAGGTATGTTTGTTATTGAAATAAACATGACTACTTCTAGTCTTAAAAATTGGAATTTTGATTCTGGTTGTGGCACTCATATATGTACTGATGTGCAGGATCTGCGGACTAGCAGGAGACTGGCTTCAGGAGAGATTGATCTGCGTGTTGGAAATGGGACACATGTTGCTGTTTTGGCCGTGGGCACTTTTGTTTTGGAACTGCCTCGGGGCATGTACTTGAACTAAATGACTGTTATTATGTACCTAGTTTGACTATGAATATTATTTCTGTATCTATGTTAACCCAATGTGGGTATACTTTTGTATTTAGAAACACTGGGTGTTATTTATTATAAAATGATGTAGAAATTTGCACAGCTGTTGCAAATAATGGTCTTTATATTTTGAATATAAATCTATCTCCAACATATAATATAACAAACAAAAGGCTCAAAATGAGTAACAAAGATGAAAACTATATGTGGCATTGTTGTCTGGGACATATAAACAAGACTCGCATATCCACACTTTCGAAGAGTGGGTACTTGGATGGATTTGATCCAAATTCATATGACGTCTGCGAATCTTGCTTATTAGGCAAAATGCCTAAATCACCTTTTAGCGGTAAATGTGAGCGCGCCACCGAACTGTTAGCCCTCATTCATAGTGACGTATGTGGGCCCATGTCTAGCCAGGCTAGAGGTGGATATGAATACTTCGTAACCTTTACGGATGATGCATCGCGTTATGGTTATGTCTATCTTATGAGACACGAGTCGGAAACTTTGAGAAATTCAAAGAGTTTCGACACGAAGTTGAAAAATAGACAGACAATAGTATTAAAACATTACGGTCGGACCGTGGTGGTGAATACTTGAGCAATGAGTTTCTAGATTACCTGAAAGAATATGGTATTCTTTCACAGTGGTCTCCTCATGGAACACCGTAATTAAACGGTGTGTTCGAACGGAGAAACCGTACTTTGTAGGACATGGTAAGGTCTATGATGAGTCGCATTGAGCTACCTATTTCCTTTTGGGGATATGCATTAAACAGTGCAATTCTTATTTTGAATAAGGTTCCGTCAAAGTCTGTTCAACAGACTCCGTATGAGATATGGACAGGAAAGAAACCAGGTTTCTCATTCCTGAAGATTTGGGGATGCTGGGCATACATCAAACGTTTGGAAGGTACCAAACTTGAACCCAAATCGGATAAATGCCTTTTCGTAGGGTATCCTAGGGAAACCAAAGGATATTACTTCTATTACCCACGAGAGAACAAAGTATTTGTTGCTCTACATGCGATTTTCCTTGAAAAGGAATTCCTAAATGCAGTGATTAGTGGGAGGAAAGTAGAACTCGATGAAAATCAAAGTGATACTGTTCCTGGCATCGAACCCTCAACGGAACATGAACAGTCCATCCAGGATGACACTGTACCACAATCTTCAGTTACACAAGGACCGCGTAGGTCGGAGAGAGTCAGGAGACTGCCTGAGAGGTATAGGTTCCTGATCTCGCCTCATGTCGATGTTAATCTTATTGAGGATAACGAATCGGATATGTTTGAGGAAGCGATACAAGATATCGATTCCATTTTATGGCAAGAGGCCATGAAGTCCGAAATGGATTCCATGTACACCAACCAAGTTTGGACACTGGTTGATGCACCAGAAGGCGTAAAGCCTATTGGATGCAAATGGGTCTTCAAGAAGAAGACCGACATGGATGGCAATGTACAAACGTACAAAGCTAAGCTTATAGCGAAGGGGTATCGTCAAGTACATGGTGTCGATTACGATGAAACCTTCTCACCCGTTGCCATGGTTAAATCCATTCGGATAATACTTGCTATAGCTGCATATTTCGATTACGAGATATGGCAGATGGATGTTAAAACCACTTTCCTTAACGAAAACCTATTGGAGGATGTTTATATGCAACAGCCTGACGGTTTTATCGTGCCTAGACTTGCAAACAAGGTTTTTAAGTTAAATCGGTCCATTTATGGACTGAAGCAAGCATCGCGATCATGGAACCAACGTTTTGATGAAATCATAAAAGAATATGATTTCATTCAAAACGAAGATGATCCTTGTGTATACAAGAAGGTTAGTGGGAGAGCACTGACTTTTATTGTCCTTTATGTTGACGATGTATTGCTAATAGGCAATGACATTCCCATGTTAACGTCGGTGAAAGCTTGGCTTTCATTGAAATTCTCAATGAAAGATCTGGGAGAAGCAGCCTTTATTCTGGGAATAAAGATCTACTGGGATAGATCTAGAAAGCTCTTGGACTTTCCCAGAGCACGTACATTGACAAATTGTTGAAGAGATTCAACATGGATCAGTCCAAGAGAGGACTATTGCCAGTGTCACATGGCATCTATCTATTTAAGGACATGTGTCCTAAAACTCAAGATGAGAGAGACAACATGAGTCGGATACCGTTTGCCTCGGCAGTCGGATTGATCATGTATGACATGATATGTATGCGACCTGATATCTCCTATGCTTTGAGCATGTGTAGTCGCTATCAGGCCGATCCAGGTGAAGGTCACTGGATGGCGGTTAAGAGTATCCTTAAGTATCTTAGATGAACTAAGGATGCCTTCTTAATCTATGGAGATGGAAAACTTGATGTATCTGGATATACCGATGCAAGTTTCCAAACCGATAAAGACGACTTTAAGTCGCAATCTGGGTACATTTTTTGTATGAATAACGGAGCAGTGAGCTGGAAATCTTCCAAGCAAGATATTGTTGCCGATTCAACAACAGAAGCGGAGTACATTGCTGCAGTAGAAGCAGCAAAGGAGGCAGTTTGGATCCGAAAATTCCTAATTGGATTAGGAGTAGTTCTGTTAGCAGCTGAGCCCGTTTCATTGTATTGTGACAATAACGGGGCTATAGAGCAGGCTAAGGAACCGCGGTCTCATCAACGGTCCAAGCATGTTCTTCGACGTTTCCATATGATACGTGAGATCATACATCGTGGTGATGTGAAGGTCAAGAAGATTGCATCAGATGAAACATAGCAGATCCGCTGACGAAAGCTATTTCACGGGAAAAGTTTGAGCGACATGTACATAGTTCAGGTATTAGATGCTTGAGTGACTGGCTATAGGCCAAGTGGGAGATTGTTGGACAGTTATGACCCATAGCGTCACTATTTGTAAAAAGCATTGTGTTTTTGTACAAAATTAACTATGTATTAATGAAATTGCCTTTTACCGTTTTATAAATTTATTTACTTTAATATAAATGGTAGAAGTCCATATGATTAGTATCGGATTGAGATGATATGAGACAGTATCAATCCATAAAGGTTTAATCATTAAATATCCCTAGTCGTAGTATTATCGAGATTGGACATCGATAATGCAGAATAGACTAGTATTGCACTTGTGCGCGTTGTGAGGGCATAACGGCATAGTTCTCATATATTTAAGTATAGGATACTTATGCAAGTGCGATAGGAGGTTGTATTTTACAGATGGTATGGAAAACAGCTTCGCTCTGGATAGACCCCGTGGAATCCCATTGGTAGTATGTATATGTGTCTATGGGAGTCCACATCAGGGTAGGTGTATTTGGTCTTAACCTGAGACTTGCATCGCTAATATTTGCGACAATCGGTAAACTTTGGTTTTGGTCGTCCAGGGCTTTAACAGGTTCTGTGTACGCCTCTTCTGGGTTTATTGAGAATCGTAGTGCATTGGATGTGATTTCAAGATGGAAGTATCACTTCAGACATATGGAGATGATGATCACGCAGGGATTCAGAACTGGTTCTCTATAGTGTTGCAACCATCGGGATAATATGAAAGGTCATGATTATCCGATTCAAAGATACTAGTTGCTTGATATCCGATTGTGCTTCGTACGGGGCAGACACTATTCCAACCCCAGGCCTTGCACGTGACATCTGATACTGGATCGCTATACACTATACTACGGTATACTACGCCTGACAAAGATCTTATATTCCAGTAAGAATATTTCTAGAGAATTGGGTAGGCATGGCGCTTTGCTAGAAGCCAACCTTGTCTCATAAATCGGTAAAAACGTAGTACTTGGTACGTACGTGTTCGGATAAACCGACCATCGGATTTACTGCCAACATATCTAGAGATCTTTTGGGTCGCTTCCCGAAGATTCACTGATGACGTATGATTCGAATTCAATTAATCTTGGATTAATTGCAGAGAGATTTTATCTTGGTTAAAGAACTATTTGAAGAGAGAGAAAGATTAATTTGGAATTAATCATTAAAATAATATATTCGATATATTAAACGAAATTCAATTTCGACGCGGAATTAAAATTAGATTTTAATTCGGGCAAACAATTAATTTGGAGTTAATTCGTTAGCGACGTGAATAGTAATTTTGCTAGGCATAATTATTTAATTAAATTTGATTTAATTAATGTCGCGATGGAAGTTCGCTAATTCGGAATTATCGAACCCGAGCCCGGGAGTGTTTGCGGGCCCACTCGCATTCGGAATCAAGTGGGGCCCATATGTCACATCAACCATCACATCACTTGTCATTGATTTACTTTTTGGCGATGGGTTTAGGTGGAAGAGTGATATACACTCCAAGTCAAAAGTGATGGACATTGAATTTGTCAATTACCAACTTTGGTATATGATTTTATATTTGTTTTTGAAATAACTATAAAGGGTTTTTTGAAAATCAAAACACATTCACTTCCTTCTCTCCTCCCATTACCGTGAATATCACTATTCACAGCTCTCTCCATTTTCAGTTTTTTGTTGCAAAAACTTGAAGAATTTGTGTATGTTTGGAACATTAAATCACATACAAGGCTAGCACCATCAAGGGATCATACAAAGGTGTTATGGGAAACTAATTCTTGAGCTTGGAAGGATCAAACAAAGCTTGGAGCTCCACCTTCCACCTTGGCCGAATTCTTCACTGCACAAAGGAGAATTTTGTTGCTTAACGGATCCACAAACCGATCGATGTAAGTGTGTTTCTGCCACTCTTCATCTTTTTTCATTCTTATTTTCATGCTTATATGATCTTGGGACATGTTTTAGAAACACCAACAATGACTTAATGCATATACATGGATGATAGTATAAGAAATGCATACGTATACCTATATGTTATGATTTTCAGAAGTCAAGTTAAAGCTAAGAATGCTTTTGAGTTTTAAAGTATTGCAAAGAATAGTTTTCAAATGTTTTTGAAAGAGATGTTTCTTACAGTTTGAGATCTGATTTAAGTTTTTTAAAAGTTTATTCACAGTTTTATGTTTTCGGGGCATGAGGTAAAAACTCACCCCAGTATGTAACTATTACAGAGATATAGTTGGAATTGACGGATTCAGAGACATGTGCACATGTGGAGAGTCAGGATGACAGCTTAGGTTCGTGTACCTGTACTCTAGTGGTGGTTATGTCCAGTTGAGTCATTTTCCTGGACATGGGGCTCTACGTTCAGTCGAGTCATTTTCCTGGGCGTAGGGCACCACCAGTTTCAGAGATGCCCAATTGAGTCGTTTTCCTGGGCATAGAGCACACCCAGTTGTGTTGTTTTCCTGGGCGCAGAGAGACGTCCAGTTGAGTCGGTTTTCTGAACGTAGAGCAGTTTTCAGTTCTCAGATTTTCAATTTTCATATTTCAGTTCTTTAGTACAAGATTTCAGAAACAGAATTTAAAAATCAGTTTTTCAGTTATAGCTGTTTCAGAGTTGTCCAGTTGAGTCGTTTTCCTAGGCATAGAGCAGTTGTCATTTTTCAGTTTTCAGGTATTTAGTTTTCAGTTTTTGTATTTCATCTTTCAGTACAAGTTTTCAGAAATAGAATTTAGAAACAGTTCTCAGTTTTCAGTTGTAGTTTTCAAAGAGACCTTCTAGAAAAGAGAGTTTTCAGAGAACAGTTTTTCAGAAAAATTTCCAGAAAGTATTTTCTTAAGAGTATAACATGTTATATTAGAGTATGGTTATAAATTATTTATATATATATCATGTATTTTAGAAATTCATCTTAGATGCATATAGTTGATGTTAATGCATGACAACATGATCATATTCATGTAAGTGGATGACAGATGTTACATGTACTGTATATCTACATACAATGAGTTTTCAGATAACCTTGAGGTAAGTTGACTATATATATATATATATATATATATATATATATATATATATTATATATATATATATATATATATATATATATATATGGGTACGTGTTTGATAGTGGTTGTGAATAAAAATGATATTTTATGTTACCGATTTGATGATATTTCAATGAAATAAGAGAAAGATAACTACAATAAGTGTCCCAACCTAACAGGTAAAGAATGAACAAGATAGTTGAAGGATAGTTAAGTAGCGTAGTAAAAGCATGGAGAGTTTTGATAAAGTTATCATTGATATAGAAACTGGACTCGTATATTACGAACATATGAAAATATAACAAGTATACAGAACATGAGATATGTGATCAGACGAAAGAAGTTTTAATAAACGACATGGTTATCGGTGATATGAAAACTTAATGTTATATATATATATGTACTAAGATGTTCAAACTATAAACGATGAACAATTTTTCAGAGTATGTGAGTAATCAGATAAGAGAATTAGCGACAGGTAATATGTTTGTAAAAATGGTAAGACTTAGATGGTTAGCTCGCACTTAATGTTTAGTTGTTTGGGCATATAAACATTTGTAGTAAATTCATAATTGGGTTTCATATTTTTGTGTGTGGTTGATGTTTAAGTTATATACATGGTTACTTACTTAGTCTTTATGACTCACACCACTATAGTTTGTTAGTTTTGCAGGTCAGTGGCTGACTTACTGATTCAACAGATTTCTATGAAGGCTTGAAGACAGTGGATCGCCCCAGTTGTAGTCGAGGGAGTCATTGAGTCCTGGGTCGAGTTGTGGGTCCTCACGACCTTTGTACATGTTCTTGTATTGGTTATTCATATATAAAGGTTGTAATAGCATAGTTTTATTTTCGAGTCCTGGCCGGAGGCCAAGCATATCATTGAGTTCAGGCCTGTGGCCTTGATAATGTTTGCATGTGTGTTGAGTTTCTTAAGCAGGTTGTCTCATGGTGCTGGCTATAAGCCAGGTTGCGTGATGTTTTACATACATCATACCGAATTTTCGTCAGATTTCAGAGGCTTATAGAGATGGGTTTTCATGTCTCCTACCGGTAGCATCCTGGCCCAGGCTGGATGTTACAAAGGCTGTGAGATCCCAAACACACATCCCAAAACCATTCAACGACTCAAGACCAACTTGACGGCATCTGGGTGATCCGCTTTCTGCAAGACGCCTCTAGAATCTTCTAGTACTATAAGTCCAATGCGAACCTGCAAAACTAGCAAACATTCGAGATGTAAGCTATAAAGCTTAGTAATTAACTCACGTTAATTATAAATTTATCAAGTAACAATTTGAACTTAAAAAGAAATCAGATATGCGTAAGTATATAAATTTATAAATTTTACCTGATAGCCGTTTACTTATATTAAATCTGGATAATTTACTCACTGTAGTAAACTTATTTTCTCGATTAGACACTATATTTCAAATCGACAGAATTCTGGTATCTCTTATACAGAAATCTAGAAGTATTCAACCACATATATACACTCTATATCTTTTTTCCGCACTGTAGTTATACTTTATATATTAGCGACATCAAATTTCTCCTAATCGTAACTAATTTGTTATCTACCAAACCACCAAAACCTGTGGCTAAGGCCAACCCAAACTCGTGGTGGTTAATGAGCTTAAACTATGGTTGGATAATTCATATGCATTATGTAAGCTAAATCTTAATCAATAACAAACTATTAGTTGTAAAATTTTACTAAAACACTGAGCTGATGCCTCAGACCTCGATATAATATAAGATACTGACACTTGATTCCATCCATTGGAATCCTCATAACTACATTCTAAATATGGTAAATACCCAACACTCAACCCTTATATTAATATCACAAATCGATCTTGCATCTCAACATACAATTTATACAAGGCACATACTGATAGCGTACTACAATGCTACTCATAAAATCAGAACTGGCTACCACTAAATTTCCATATCAAAAAAAATATCTCAAGAAAGCCAATCATTCTGAAAACTCCTTTCTTGTCTGAAAAAATATATTCCTGTGAAACTTTTCTTGAAATCTTTTTCTGTGTGTAAACCTTTGAGATTCCCTTAAAATTATTTCTCTTAAAAACTTGTTTATAAAACATCATTTTCTGTAAATCTGTCTCTAAAAATCAATTTCTGAAAATCTGTTTCTGAAAAATCTGTATCTGAAAGATCTGTTATGAAAACTATCTCTGAAAATTATTTCTGAAAACTTTTTTTGAAAAACTTATCTCTATCTATGAAAACCTAACGTATGGGGCAATACATATTGCCACCCCCTCATACGCCTAGTTAGAGCCAAGAGTGCAAATCCTTGACTTTGGGGCGTTACGTATTGATGTCCCTCAAAGTATGCCACTCATGTCCCTGAAACTAGTGGTCTTGGGGAGTTACGTATCGCCATCCCACAAGCCACTGAACTAGAACTAGGGCTACGAATCTATGCTGCCCTCCAAGCTATGAATCTAGGATCTATGGCCATTTGTCATTCCTAATCCTGAACTAGGATCTGGAGGCATTTTATATTACCGTCCCCTCAATCCTCTACATGTGCACATTTCAACCGTCAATTCCATGTCTATATCAAGTTACATACTGAGGTGGATTTTTCCCTCATGCCTCAAAAAATCACAAAACTCATGCTTTTTAAAGCAAGTCTTTCTAAAGCATACTTTTTCTTTAAAACAACTGGAAATAAATCTGTTTAACGTCCTATGTACGAAAACATTAATCTTTACATATAACAATTTAAAAGAAACAAAATCAACTAGAAAGAAAATGTCCACTGACTATAACTAGGATCCAGGGGCGTTACGCATCACCATCCCCCTAGTCCTAGGTCTGTATCTCTCAATGAACACTGTGTCTCCCTCTGGGTATGCAAAATGAATATGTATCATCATAACAACCATATGATCATGTAAGTCATGCAATGAAACGCAATGCAATGCAATTTCATTACTCATATACACAATAGCAGAGTCGACCACACCCAATTACGAGCTGGTGACATCTTACTCATCTAATACATATAAAATACCTCATTTGAATGAATGCATCTTTATGAAAAATGCTTGCACATGTCATTAAACATCTCAATACATTTCATACATTAGTTCCACACTCAGACAAAACTAAACTGAAGTCTGGAAAACTTCATTAAAACTCTTTGCAAAACTTTTATATCTCGAGTATGGAAGCTTGCTCTACTTGAAGACATGCTTAACTATGAAAATGTAATGACAGCTTGTACCAAACATTTCATGCTGATACTAACTTGTTATTTAGAACCTGACACTATGCATACTTTTAGACAACCTGTTTCTATATGTGCTCTTTACTAATCTCACTGTCTGTACCTTTCGAAAATCTCATTTCATGCTTTCTAAAACTCCTTGACTACTATTACTTATTTTTATAAGTCTTCAATCTATAAACATATCTAAAAATATAATCAAACATCAGACCTTATCTGCTACGATGAGTTCATACTGAGATACTTACCTAATTTCCATGCTATCCTTTCTCTTTCCCCATCTGTAACACAAAATACAGACTGTGAGGGTCGTTAATCATGGAAAACTTATTGATAGCATAAACTCCCAACCTGTCCGGAAATATCCAAATTAAATTCATTTTAAGTGATTTCAATTTCATTTATCATAATAAATCCAATACTCATATAACATTATTATACATTGCTCTATGCAATCTTGTAGCTCAAAAATACAAATTACGCATTCTGACAAATCTTTCGAAAAGTTTCTGAAAATATTACAGAATGATCCTAACCCTCCAAACCTATCGGAAATTACTCAAATACTATTGTTTCATCATAATTAAGTCATATCCTTAATTACGTTCATCAAAGCACAGATGCATGTGAAACCCGACTTTACCGAAAACTCATTTTACTTATCGGCTTGATTATATTTGGTTTGATTTCTCTCAAATTCTTCTATACACATATTCAATATACTAATTCTCAATCAATTTATTTTATACCATTACGCTACTCTACGAAACTACTGGATGCATTCGAACATTTAATTATAAACTTGAAATTTGTAGACTTTTACTAGGAGGTCTTACCGAGATTTCGAGGCAATACAGACTCCAAAGGATCACACGAAATCGATGAAATTCTAATCGAAGCTACTGTTTCACCGTGGGTCACTATTCGTCTGAATCTTCTTATCTCGTTTTCACATGCAACCGTGCATGGATCGGAAAATCTATCACTGCCAACTTGTAGTACTCTCCGGAAGATTCGATTTGAAGGGTTGCTCGGGTCGTGAAATAAAGTGACAAGTCGGGATCGACAAACCAATTTCCCATATTTTTCAAGTTGTTTCATCGGATTCTGGTGTCCTTTTGCCGGCCCCCGGCAGTTGGAGGTTGGGGTGGGTCGACGGTTCTTTCTGTGCTGGTGCACCGGTCGGCAGTTGCCGGCTAGCCTCTTATTAAAACGTAAGGGAGGTCGGGTGGAGAGGATGGGAAGCTTATGTCCATTCTTTAATTTCTTGAAACTTAAGGGTATATATAGAAAGTTTCTGGAATTTACATTCAGATCCCTGTAAAATTGCAATCAGACCCCTATCAAGGGGCTTTCATGAAAATTTGCATTTTTGAAGCCCTTTTGATATAAATTTCGAAATGTGTTCAACATGAAAGTTTTTCATCTTGGAAAAATGAGTCTGATGGTTTATAATTCAGCTCAACCGGAATTCGTTTGCTATATTATAGCTGAGACAAGATATTTTTTGCGTATAACGATAAAATCAGAATTCGCGTAACTGGTTCTTGAAACCACGCATTTTCCAATACGACCAAGCTTTACTTTAAAATATTTCGAGATATATTTCAACATTTAAACTCTTTTTCTCCAATATTGTCTCATTTGAGACCCGATCTGAAATATAAAATCCTTCCGGAATAGTTTCCAAATTTTTGGATGTTACAAGATCTCTGAGTTTTATGAATTTTATATCGTCAGAAAGCTTAGACCGAGACCTATAATTTCATGTTGGACAGTTATAACCCATAGCGTCACTATTTGTATAGATCATGATTTTTTTATACAAATTAACTATATGACAAATGAGATTGCACTCTTATCATTTGTGATTAGATCACCTAGATGTATAAATGATATGAGGTCCTTATGATTAGTTCCTGGATTGAGATGATATAAGACAGTATCAGTCCACGAAGGATTAATCATTAAATATCCCTAGTCAGAGTATTATCGAGATTAGACATCGATAAATGCATAAAAGACTAGTATTACACTTGTGCGCGTTGTGAGGGCACAATAGCATAGTTATCTTATATTTGGGTATTGGATACTCATGCAAGTGTAATAGGAGGTTGTGTTTTACCGATAGTATGGAAAATAGCTTCACTCTAGATGGACCCCTTCGGAATTCCATTTGTTGTATGACTATGTGTCTATGGAAGTCTGAAATCAGGGTGGGTGTATTTGGTCTTAACGTGAGACTTGCACAGCTAATACTTGCGACAATCAATATACTTTGGTTTTGGTCATACAGGGCTTTAACAGGTTCTTTGTACGCCTCTGCTGGGTATATTGCGAATCGTAGTGTATTGGGTGTGATGTCAAGATGGAAGTATCACTCCAGTCGTAGTGGAGATGATGTCACGTAGGATACGGTACTAGTATTCTTATATGCTGCAGCTATCGGGATATTATGACTAGGTCATGTATATCCGATTATAGAGACTAGTTACCAGACATCCGATATGTGCTTTGTACGGGGCAGACACAATTCCAGCCCTAAGCCTAGCACGTGATATTCGATACTGGATCGACATGCATGATACTACGTATACTACACCTGATATAGATCGTTTATTCCTGTAAGCATGTTTCTGGAGAATTGGGTAGGCATGGCACTTGCTAGAAGCCAACATTGTCTTGTAAATCGGAAAAATTGTAGTGCTAAGTACGTCCGTATTCGGATAGTCCGATAACCGTATTTACTGCCAACATATATCTGAGGATCTTATGGGTCGCTTCCTGAAGATTCACCGATGACGTATGACTCGCACTTTATTAATCTGGGATTAATTAGTTAAGAGAGAGAAAATTAATCTGGGATTAATTACGGAGATATTTTATCTAGTATAAAATATTATTTAAATAGAGAGAACGAAATTGGATTTCGACACGGAATTAAAATCGGATTTTAATTCAGGCGAACGAGTTAATTTAGAATTAATTCGTTAGCGACGTGACTAGTAATTATGTTAGGCATGATTATTTAATTAAATTATATTTAATTACGATGCAACAGAAAATTTATTAATTCGAAATTAACGAATCCGAGCCCGGAAGTGTTTGTGAAACCATTCGTATTTAGAATCGAATTGGGACCCACAAGTCACATCTAGCGTCACACCATCCATCAATCAAGTGATAGATGTCTTTCACTTTGAGTGATTAACACCAGTCACTATTCATGAGGGATGTGACTTGATGGAAGTGTTTGAAAAAGACTTTTGATGGCTTGATTGACAAATACTAATATTTTAATATATGGTATTTGACTTTCAAATTTTGTGTATATGATATACAAAACAAACAAAACTCTTATCTCTCTCTCTCCATTAGATTCGGCCATGGTGGTATTTCTTCTCTTCTCTCCCTTTTGGCTTTTGAAGCCATTTTTCTTCTTGTTTCAAGCTTGGCCGAGACATGCAAGGAAGATTTGGATGATTTGTGGCAAATCATCAAGGTGCTAGCACACAAAGAGGTATACAAGGTGATAGGGAAACCTACTTGTGAGCTTGGAATCACCATTGTTGAAGCTTGGAGCTTGGAGCACACTTGGAGGAGCAAAACAAGACATGGTCGAGAGCTTCACTCAAAGGGCATAAAAAGTTTTATTCGTCGCATCGTAAAATCCGTTCATTGTGAGTATGATTCTGCCATTCTCTTTTGAGTATTCACATGTGTTTCATGACTTTGAATGATCATTGGGACTTAATAGAAGCCAGGGCAAGGCTCTGACTTCAGGTATGTTTATCATAAAATGTTCACTGCTAGTATTAAAATTGGATTTTATATACTAAAAGTGGTACATAAAAATATGTACTGATGGGCAGAATCTGCTACTAGCAGGATACTGACTTCAGATGAGATTTATCTGCGAGTCGAAAACGGGATGACAGTCGCTGTTTCAACCGTAGAAACCTAAGTTTAGGAACTACCCTTCGGGTGTGTACTTAAATTAGGAAACTGTTATAATGTAACTAGTTTGACTAGAAACATTATCTCTATATCGAGTACAACTCGTTGCGAGTATACCTTTATATTCTAGAACACTTAAGTGTTTTATTTTATAAAGATGATATTGAGATAAACACATTAGATGTGAATAACAGTATTTATATTTTGAATATAAATAAATCTCAAACATATTACATGACAAACAAGTAGCTCGAACTGATTTGATCAAATGAGACTTATTTGTGGCAGTGTTGTCTATGACACATTAAACAAGACTCGTATATCCACACTTTTGAAGAGTGGGTACTAGGACAAATTTGATTCTATTCAAGTAATGTCTACGAATCTAGTTTATTGGGCAAAGTGCCTAAAATACCTTTTACTTGGTAAAAATGTAAATGCCATCGATCTGTTAGCCCTTGTTCATAGTGATGTAAGTGGGCCCATGTCTAGCTAGGCTAGATGTGGATATGAATGTTTCGTGACCTTTACGGATGTGGCATCGCGTTATGGTTATGTGTTTCTTTTCAAACAAAAATCGGAAACTTTTAAAGTTTTGACACGAAGTAGACAAACAGATCGACTAAAGTATTAACCGTCACGGTAAGACCGAGATAGAAAATACTTAAGCAATAAGCTTCTCGACTACTTGAAAGAGTATAGTATTCTTTCAATGAGGACTCATCTCGGAACACGTCAATTTGACGGTATGTCCGAACAGAGAAACCGAACTGAGTTGGACACAGTAAGGTTAATCAAGAGTCGCTCTGAGCTACCATTTTCCTAAAATGGATAAGAATTAACAGTGCAATACTTATTTTGAATAAGGTTCCATGAAAATCTGTTAGACAGAATTCATATTAGATATGAACAGGAAAGAAACTGGGCTTTCTAATTCCTGAAGATTTGGGAATGTTGGGCATGCGTTTGGATGATACTAAACTAAAACTCAAATCGGATAAGTGCCTAATTGTAGGTTATCCTAAAGAAACCAGAGTATAGTACTTATACAACTCACTTGAGAACAATTTAATTATTACTCGCCATGCGGTTTTTCCTCAGAGGAATACCGATATGCGGTGGTAAGTGGGAGGATAGTAAAACTCTATGAAAATCAGAGTAATATTGTTCAAGGCACCGAGTCCTTATTGGAACACAAACAGTTCATCATGGATGAAACTCTACCAGTAATCTTCGAATACACAAGAACCGCATAGATCGGAGAGAGTCAGAAAATAACCTGGGGTATGGGTTTCTGATCTCACCTCATAAAGATATCAATCTTATTGAGGAAGACGAACTGACTATGTATGATGAAGTGATACAAGGTATCGACTCCATATTATGGCAAAGTGCCATAAGTCCGAAATGGATTCCAAGTATATCAACTATGTTTGGACACTAGTTGATGTACCGCAAGGCATTGTGCCTATTGGTACTATATAAGTCTTCAAGGAAGACATACATGGATGGCAACATACCAAAATACTAAGCTAGGCTTGTAGCAGAAAAGGTATCGTTATCAACATTGTGTCGATTATGACGAAACCTTTTACTTGTTGCCACGGTAAATCCATTTGGATAATGCTTGCTGATACTGCATATTTCATTTATGAAGTATGGTAGCTCAACATTAAAATCGCTTTCCTTAAAAGGAAACCTTTTAGAGGATGTTTACAACATCCTGACAGTTTTGACGTATCATAATTAGCAAACAAGATTTGCAGGTTATTCGAGCCATAGAGGGATTGAAGCAAGCATTGGGTTCTTGTAACTATCATTTTGATGTAATCATAATGGTGTATGATTTGATTCAAAACGAAAATAATTCTTATGGTTAGTGGGAGCGCACTGACAGTGAATGTCCTATAAATAATGATGATATATCATTTCTTGGAAATGATATTCCCATAATACAATCGGTGAAAGCTTGGCTTTCATAAAAGATTCTCCGTAGAAATCTTGGGAGAAACAACCTTTATTCTAGGAATAAAGATCTACTGGGTTAGATCTAAAGGTTGTTGGCACTCTCCGAGAACTCATACAATGAAAAATGTACGTAACCTGGTGTCTCATATGCTTTGAGCATATGGAGTCACAATCAGGCCAATCAAGTGATAGTCACTGGATTGACGTTAAGAACGCCCTTCAGTATCTTATACGAACTGAGGATGCTGTCTTAAACTATGGAGAATGAGAACTTGAAGTGACTGGGATCACTGCTGCAAGTTTCCTAACCGATAAAAATGACTTTAAGTCGCTAAACGGTACTATACAGATTGAATAACGGAACAGTGAGCTCGAAATCTTCCATGTAAGATACTGTTACCGAACAAACAACAAATACGGGTTATTGCTTCAGCTGAGGCAACAATAGAAGCCATCTGGGTCAATAACAAATCTAATTAGATTAGATATAGTTCTGTTAGCAGCTGAGCTAGGCGTCAGCATAGGCTAAAGAATTAATGGTCTCATCAACGGTCCAGATACATACTTCGATTATTCATCTGATTCATTCAGATCATACATCGTGGCGATGTGATGATCGAATAAATCACATCAGATGATAATCATGCAAATCCGCTGACGAAAGCCTTTCCTCAACAGTTTGAGCGAACCGTACATAGTTTAGGTGTAAGGCACTTGAGTGACTGGCTATAGGCCAAGTGGGAGATTGTTGGACAGTTATGACCCATAGCGTCACTATTTGTACAGATCATGGTGTTGTTGTACAAATTAACTATGTGACAAAGGAGATTGCATACTTATCATTTGGGATTAGATCACCTAGATGTATAAAAGATATGAGTTCCTTATGATTAGTTCCTGGATTGAGATGATATAAGTCTGTATCAGTCCACGAAGGATTAATCATTAAATATCCCTAGTTAGAGTATTATCGAGATTGGACATCGATAAATGCATAAAAGAATAGTATTACACTTGTGCTCGTTGTGAGGGCACAATAGCATAATTCTCATATATTTGGGTATTGGATACTCATGGAAGTGTAATAGAAGGTTTTGTTTTACCGATAGTATGGAAAACAGCTTCGCTCTGGATAGACCCCTTCGGAATTCCATTGGTAGTATAACTATGTGTCTATGGAAGTCCGAAATCAGGGTTGGTGTATTTGGTCTTAACCTGAGACTTGCACCGCTAATACTTGCGACAATCAATATACTTTGGTTTTGGTCGTCCAGGGCTTTAACAGGTTCTGTGTACACCTCTGCTGGGTATATTGAGAATCGTAGTGTATTGGGTGTGATGTCAAGACGGAAGTATCACTTCAGTTATAGTGGAGATGATGTCACATAGGATACCGTACTAGTACTCTTATATGCTGCAGCTATCGGGATATTATGACTAGGTCATGTATATCCGATTATAGAGACTAGTTACCAGATATCCGACATGTGCTTCGTACGGGGCAGACACAATTTTATCCCCAGGCCTAGCACGTGACATTCGATACTGGATCGACATGCTCGATACTACATATACTACGCCTGATATAGATCGCTTATTCCTGTAAGCATGTTTCTGGAGAATTATGTAGGCATTATGCTGAGTAGATGGATCTTGATTAGACTTATGAAGCACTTGAATACGGGATCTCAACAGTGGAAGCCTGAGTGGTTGATGAGATGACTAGTCAAAGAGATAGTGGATCAGTGAATGACCGTTTGCTTGGATGTCCACCCTAGATTATGTATGCTACGATACATGATATGGTCAAGAGAGAAAAGAAAAATCTCTATGACAAAAAGAAAAAAAGAAAGAAAAAAAAACAGGCCGCCTATAACCGATAAGCGTGAAGCTACCCATGGGCGAGTATTAGGACCACCATGAGGAGAAATGCTACCTTAAAGGGTAGGTGTGCCAAGAAAAGAATAGGAGAGAAAAGAAAAAAGAGAAAAGAGTGAAAAAAAATGAAAAGAAATAGACAAGAGCAAAATGCAAGAGACCATAACATGCTGAGTATGCCAAGTAATCACAGAATGTGATTAAGACATTCAGATTGGTTAGACCCACTGGTCCGATTCTCTGAGACGAAATCGTCAAATTGGCTTGCTTAAGGAATAAGCTGCGAAAGATCCTTGGCACACACATACCAGGAGTCTAGTTCAGATCACCTATACAGACGATCGGAGTTGAGCATATCGAGTACTTTGAAGATTCTCTGGCTTTGACGCAAAAGCATTCGTTGAGGACTGTTGGTTTTATTCTAGGTCCCAAGAGCATCAAACAAGCATGAAGATGTGTGATATACATATCAAAGAAGTTACGGAATACTTACATTGATCTATTGAGACGATTTGAAGACGAACAAAACCTTTTTTTTGCCCTCCAAGGTGCGCCCACTGCATGCAGTCCACTGCTCATAAATTTCAGTTTTGAGTCTTCAAGAATCCAAGATTTCGAGCTCCAATCTTCGTCAAATGATTCCCGGCTCGTGGGTGGGTTTCCCTAACACCTTCGTATAACTCTCGGTGTGCTAGCACTTGGCAATTTTGCTACAAAACTTGCCCAAAAAAACCATCATTATTCACGCCCAAACAGTGCAGTTTTCTGCCTTTGGGCATGAGCTAGGTTGAAAGAAAGAGAAGAGATTTTGTGATTAGGTTAAGGGAAAAGATGTCCAACACTTTACTTATATATTTTCCAAATCATACTAAAGCATTTACCATTTATTTTATGCCTTTTAAAAAACAATAAAACAAATGTAAATCTTTATTTAATTCTTTTACCCTTGGTAAAAGGTGAAAGGAAAAGCATTTCACTTTTCCAAAAAGTCAAAATCTTTTCCCCCCAAAATTTCCCTCAAAATCTCAAAGGTCAAAGTCAAAGAGTCAAAGTTACTTTTCCAAAAAGTGATTTGACTTTTATGACTTGCGATGTGATTTGCGATGTGACTTGCGGCACGTGATTCAAAATTGACGTAACTTCGCAAACACATTCCGAGCTCGGTTTCGATAATTCTAAATTAACGATTTTCTCGATGCCTCGTTAATAAATCCAATTTACTAATCACGTCGCTCGAGAACTAATTCTAAATTAATTCAAGTGCCCGAATTAAAATCTAATTTTAATTCCTAATTGAAATCCAATTTCGTTTAATATATCGAATATATTATTTATCGATTAATTCCAAATTAATCGTTCTCTCTCTTTAAATTGATATTTTATCCTAGATAAAATATCTCCACAATTAATCCCAGATTAATTTTCTCTCTCTTCAAATTAATCCCAGATTAATATATAATGCGAGTCATACGTCATCGGTGTATCATTGGGAAGCGACCCATGAGATCTACGGATATGTTGGCAGTAAATTCGGTCGCCGGACTATCTGAACACGTAAGTACCAAGTATTACGTTTTACCAATTTACAAGACAAGGTTGGCCTCTAGCAAAGCGCCATGCCTACCAAATTCTCCAGAAATATCCTTACAGGAATATGTGATCTATATCAGGTGTAGTATATGTAGCATTGCGTATTTTGATCCAGTATCGGATGATCACGTGCTAGGCCTGGGGCTGGATATGTGTCTGCCCAGTACGAAGCACATGTCGGATGTCTGGTAACTAGTCTCTATAATCGGATATACATGACCGAGTCATAATATCCCGATAGCCGCGCAGCATATAAGAGCACTAATACCGTATCCTACGTGACCATCTTCTCCATATGACAGGAGTGACACTTCCGTCTTGACATCACACCCAATACACTATGATTCTCAATATACCCAGCATCGGCGTACACAGAACCTGTTAAAGCCCTGGACGACCTCAACTAAAGTATATTGATTGTCGTAAGTATTAGCGGTGCAACTCTCAAGTTAAGACCAAATACACCTACCCTGATTGCAGACTCCTACTGACACAAAATCATACTACCAATGGGATTCTGCGGTGGTCTAATCCAGAGCGAAGCTGTTTCCCGTACCATCGGTGAAACACAACCTCCTATTACACTTGCCTGAGTATCCTATACCCAGATATACGAGAACTATGATGTTATGTCTCACATAACACGTACAAGTGTAATACTAGTCTTTTACGCATCTATCGATGTCCAATCTCGACAATGCTCTGACTAGGGATGTTTAATGATTTATCCTTCGTTGATTGATACTGTCTCATATCATTCTCAATCTAGGAATAAATCATAAGGACCTCCTATCATTTATATATCTAAGGTGATCTAATCACAAATGATAAGAGTGCAATCTCCTATGTCACATAGTTAATTTGTACAACAACAATGTGATCTGTACAAATAGTGACGCTATGGGTCATAACTGTCCAATAATCTCCCACTTGACCTTTAGCCAGTCACTCGAGTGTCTAACACCCGAACTATGTATGGTTGGCTCAAACTGCTGAGAAAAACTTTCGTCAACGGATTTGCATAATTATCATCTGATGCGATTTATACGATCATCACATTGCCACGATGTATGATCCGAACGAATCAGATGAATAGTCGAAGTATGTATCTGGATCGTTGATGAGACCATTAATTCTTTAGCTTGTGCTGACGCCCAGCTCAGCTACTAACAGATTTATATCTAATCCAATTAGATTTATTTATTGACCCAGATGGCTTCTATTGCCGCCTCAGCTGCAGCAATAATCCGTATTTGTTATTTATTCGGTAACAGTTGTTGGAAAATTATGACCCATAGCGTCACTATTTGTACAGATCATTGTGTTGTTGTACAAATTAACTATGTGACATAGGAATTTGCACTCTTATCATTTGTGATTAGATCACCTAGATATATAAATGATGAGAGGTCCTTATGATTTGTTCCTTGATTGAGAATGATATGAGACAGTATCAATCAACGAAGGATAAATTATTAAATATCCCTAGTCAGAGTATTATCGAGATTGGACATCGATAAATATGTAAAAGACTAGTATCGCACTTGTGCACGTTGTGAGGGCACAACGGCATAGTTCTCATATATTTAAGTATTGGATACTTATACAAGTGCGGTAGGAGGTTGTGTTCCACTGATGGTACGTAAAACAGCTTCGCTCTGGATAGACCCCCTCGGAATCCCATTAGTAGTTTGACTATGTGTCTATGGGAGTCCGACATCAGGGTAGGTGTATTTGGTCTTAACCTGAGACTTGCACCGCTAATGCTTACGACAATCAATATACTTTGGTTGAGGTCGTCCAGGGCTTTAACCGGTTCTGTGTACGCCGATACTAGGTATATTGAGAATCGTAGAGTATTGGGTGTGATGTCAAGACGGAAGTATTACTCCAGTCATAGTGGAGATGATGTCACGCAGGATACGGTATTAGTACTCTTAAGTGCTGCGCGGCCATCGGGATATTATGACTAGGTCATGTATATCCGATTATAGAGACTAGTTACCAGACATCCGACATGTGCTTCGTACGGGGCAGACACAACTCCAGCCCCAGGCCTAGCACGTGACCATCCGATACTGGACCGATATGCACTATACGATGTATACTACGCCTAATATAGATCACATATTCCTGTAAGGATATTTCCGGAGAATTGGGTAGGCATGGCGCTTTGCTAGAAGCCAACCTTGTCTTGTGAATCGGTAAAACGTAGTACTTGGTACGTACGTGTTCGGATAGTCCGACGACCATATTTACTGCCAGCATATCTGGAGATCTCATGGGTCGCTTCCCAATGATTCACCAATGATGTATGACTCGCACTTTAATTAATCTGGGATTAATTCGATGAGAGAGAAAATTAATCTATGATTAATTTCAGAGATATTTTATCTATGGTAAAATATCAATAAAAGAGAGATAACGATTAATTTGGAATTAATCGGTAAATTAATATATTTGATATATTAAACAAAATTGGATTTCGACGCGTAATTAAAATTGGATTTTAATTCGGGCGAATGAATTAAGTTAGAGATTAATTCGTTAGCGATGTGAATAGTGAATTCGCTAGGCATAATCATTAATTACGACGCAATGGATAAATCATTAATTTAGAATTAACAAACCCGAGCCCGAGATTATTTGCGAGCGCATTCGCATTTCGAATTCGAGTGCGGCACGTAAATCAAATCAAGCGTCAAATCACTAGTCGCATCAATCATCAAATCACTTGTCACTTTGAGTGATGTGTCTTGACATGTAGTCACTTTATTAAAGTGAGTTGATGTGAATAGTGATAGATGGGATGTGAATAGTGATGCAAGTGGTTGGAAAGCATCTTTTGCTTTTGGCTCCAAAATTTATTTGATTTTTTTATGAATAAATAAAAGGTAAATCATTTATATTTTTGGAAAATATAAAAGGTAAATGATTTACACTTTTTGCATCAACCTAACACATCTCTCCTTCTCTCTTTTCTTTCTAAAACTCACGCCCAAGGGCAAAGTTTTCTGTTGTTTCTACTGAAAACCGAACAGTGAATGGAAGCCATAGAGTGGGATTTTGTGGCAAAATCTAATGTGCTAGCACTCCGAGAGTTGTATGAAGGTGTTAGGGAAACCCACCCACGAGCCGGGAATCGTTTGACGGAGTTTAGAGCTTCATTTCTCAGCTCAAAATCTGAAGTTTCTGGACCCAAAATCTGCATGCAGTGGGCGTGAACCATGAGGGCAAAATCATTTTTGTTCTTCATCCAATCGTCTCAACCGATCGATGTGAGTATTCCGCAACTTCTTCGATTTGTTTTCACACATTTTTCATGTTTGTTTGATGGCATCAAGAGCCTAGGTTCAAGCATGAAACTTTTAGGGCTAAAATTTGGGCAAACTTGATTTTGAGCATGATAAATTAAATTGGATGGATTTGTATGCTTAATTGATGTTGAATTGAAGATTGATTGGATCAATTTCAAGAAAATTTGATTGGATCATATTTTCCCCAAATTAAAGTGTTGGCCGAAAATTGTAATTGATTTAATGTCTTGGGATTTTTGATTTTTGACAATTGGATGTGTTGGAAATCATTCGGGAATATGATTTGATGTCGATTGTGGAATCAATTGGATTGAATTCGAATCGGATGTAAAATCCCCAAATTGCCAAGAATGTTATTTAGCATGAAATTGGGTAAAATGAATTTGAGCATGTAATTATGAAATTAGATGATTAAGTATGTTTGAATATGCTTTAATTGATAATTGATTGGATCAATTTGAAGAAATTATGTTTGGAACAAATTTCCCCAAAATGCTTGTATTGGCCGAATGGTGAAATAGCCCTAATGTCTTGGAATTTAGATTTTTTAATTCATTGGATGAGTTAGAATCAATTAGGATGTTGATTTAATCTCGATTGTGGGATTAATTGGATTGAAACCAAATCGGATATAAAATCCCCTCCTTGGCCGAGACTTAAAGAGCATGTAATTGGTTTGATTTTTCATCAAAGTATGTTGGACATGTGATGATGATAAAAAGCATGATTTATTGGACTAATTTAATGTTTTGGAAATATTAATTTAGGTTATTAATCATGATACACACTTTAGGTTACTTAAATTGGAAATTTGGAATTTGGTAATTTAATTATTTGGCCTTATAATTGGATTTAGGCTTTCAAAGTTGTAAATGGGCTTATTGGGCTTTGTTGTACAAAGTTGGATTTAGGCAAATTGGATTGGATCCAATTGGGCCCAAAACCACTTCCGTTAAGCCCAAATGCGACTTAATGAACCTTTAAAGTTTAATTGGGCCAATGGGCCAAGATTGATTTATGGGCTTATGGGGTAAATCTCGGATTGGATTTTGGTTATTCGGTTTGACCCGAGTTGACCAAAAGTCCACGCCTTAAGAAATCAATTAAAAGCCCATTAAACTTGAATTGAATTGACGTTGGACGTTAATCGGTCTTTGAGACGCGTTACGATTAAATTTGGAATTTAAGTCGTAAAAGGTTTATTATTAAAGTGTAATATTTAATTTGGAATTAAATAACGAATTAGAATTGAATGCATATTAAATTGGATTTAATGACGTAGTTTAATTCAATTCGAGAATTCGTACTTTGAGAACTAATTCACAAAACAAGTTTGACTCGAACAAAATCAAATCGTTGTTTGAACATTGGATGATCACTAATTATCAGATTAATTAATTTGATTAGATTGATTGATAACATGCTTTGTGTGAATACATGGTTGTGATGAATGAATAATGTATATCGGATGGATATTAGTCGGGTGGGTGCAATTTTGGAAATTGTTGTAATAAATTCGATTTATTAAATTGGACCTGCGTGTCCAGCCTTATCACCTCTATTCTCTTTGTATTCTCTTCTCACCTATTCCTCTCAATATAAATGAGGTTTCTTTAGAAGTGTAGTGTAACGGGTAGAAGTAATACAAGTGCTAACTTGAGAGAGAAAGTGAGAGATTTGATCTAGGATCAATGTATTAAGTATCCATCCGCATATCATTATTATTTATTTTCATATGCGCTTTATTATGTATTTAGAATGCATGTTTAAGGGTGTATGATGATGAGACCTTAACAAAGATAATAAATTGGTAGCCAATTTGCACGCGAAAAAAAACCATCATCAAATATCATACGTTTTTCCTTCCATTGAGTGATTCTTGCTCAAGATCCGAGATTGGCATTGGTTTATTGGCCAAAGTCAAGCCCTTTGTCCGTCAAAGATGTGTTTGAATCACGAGAGTTTTGTTCTATATTGGTGTCTTGTCCAAGTTGTGGTTTGTTGGCCAAAGTCAATACCACTTCTTGTCACTCGACATTGATTACGAAGCTTTCCATGGTCAATGGGTCGCGCTTGACTGGGATCATTAGGTTTGTTGTGCCAAAGCCAAGGCCTAGTTGATTCAGAGGAAAAAGGTTATGGTACACATTGGATATGTAGGCATATATGGGATATATGTTTCGGACTTGGATGTCCACCTACCGGACCTAGGAATTGGATTGGATCCAATTGATCTTAGAGATCTACCTAGTTAATTATCATACAATTTGTTGGCCAAAGTCAAGATTGTGTGACATTTACGGGATTCTAGCCCACTAGGAAACACGGTTTCCCGAGTACTCGACAGAGGGTTAGAGGCTCGCCGAAAAATAGTGGGAGGCAAGAATTGAATTTGCAATATTCGTTCAAATACTTGCCATACGCGCTCAAACAAATATCACTCACTCGTCAAATAATTACAAGTATTAGTTGGACTAATATTTAATGTTGTTTTAAATAATATAGTTAGACTATATTCAATAAATTCAATATTCAATAAATAGTTGATTTTATAATTGGATTATAGTAATCAATATAATTGAATTAATATTATAGTTGATTAAATAATTGAATTATTGTAATCATTATGATAAATAGTACCTGAAATAATTGATTAAATAGTTGGACTATTAAAATCAAGAAACATTGAAAGATGGACATTTAAATATAATATTGGATTACAATATTTAAATGGTTTAAATTTTCAAATTGGGAATGAATTTCAGGATGGTCCTTGAAATAAATAATAAGTTATTTATTGGATAAAATAACCTATTATGCCTAACCCAAAATTAAGCAAATAGTAGAGCATAATCTTTGGAAGATTTATGTGATGATGACTTTAGTGCTTAATTCAATATACTTGTAATAAATCTATGTTTAGATTTAAGAAGTATTATATTTGCAATTAACAATTCTTGGAGAATTAATGACTAATCTCAAGGAGATAAAGTCAAACTTTGCAATTAGATAAGTAGCGCAAGGCGCACTTTACGTCATATTCTAGAATCCAAGGCTTGGCCAAAGACTTCTGAAATATTGAAAAAGGGTAAAGGCAAAATCATTATGATCTTCTGGGAAGATAAAGGACATATCCCAAAGTGACTGTCGTTTGGATATGGCAGACACGAAGGAATTAAAGAAAGGGCAAGGCTCTGACTTTAAGGATGTTTGTCAAAATTATGTCCATTACTACTAGTATTAAATTGGATTTTAAAATACTTAGTATGGTACATAAAATATATGTATTGATGTTCAGAATCTGCTGTGAGCATACTGACTTCAAGCTGAGGTTAATCTGCGAATCGGAAACGGGACGAAAGTCGCCGTTTCGACCATAGATACCTAAATTTAGGAACTACCTTCGGGTATGTACTTAAATTAGGAACTGTTATAATGTAACTAGTTAGACTAGAAACATTATCTCTATATCAGTGTTTAATCCATTGTGGATAAACCTTTATATTCTAGAACACTAAAGTGTTTCATTATATAAAGATGACATTGAGATAAACACATTAGATGTGAATAACAGTATTTATATTTTGAATATAAATAAAATCTCGAACATATAATATGACAAACTAATAGCTCATACTGATTTGATCAAAAAGAGACTTATTTGTGGCATTGTTGTCTGGGACACAGTAAACAAGAGTCGTATATCCACACTTTTGAAGAGTGGGTACTAGGACTGATTTGACTAATCAAATAAAGTCTACGAATCTAGTTTATTAGGTAAAGTACCTAAAACACTATTTCTTGGTAAAGTGTAAGTGCCACCGATCTGATAGCCCTATTCATAGTGATTAAGTGGGCCCATATCTAGCTAGGCTAGATGTGGATATGAATGTTTCGTGACCTTACGGATGTGGCATCACGTTATGGTTATGTGTTTCTTTTAAAGAACACAAATCGGAAACTTTTAGAGTTTCGACACGAAATAGACAAACAGATCAGCTAAAGTATTAAACCGTCACGGTAAGACCGTAATGGAAAATACTTAAGCAATAAGTTTCAATATACTTGAAAGAGTATAGTATCTTTCAAATGAGGACTCCTCCTGGAACACGTCAGTTTGACGGTGTGTCCGTACGGAGAAACCGAATTTGTTGGACATGATAAGGTTTATCATGAGTCGCTCTGAGCTACCATTTTCCTTCAACGGATATGCATTAACAATGCAAAACTTATTTAGAATAAGGTTCCATTAAAGTTCTGTTTGACAGACTTCATATTGGATATGAACCGGAAGGAAACAGGGTTTCACACTCCGGGTGATTTGGGAATACTGGGCTTATGTTTGGATGATACCAAACTAGAACCCAAATCGGATAAGTGCCAAATATAGGTTATCCTAGGGAAAATCATAAGTATAGTACTTATACATCTCACTAGAGAACAATTGTGATTGTTGCTCGCCATGCGGTCTTCCTTATAAGAATACCGATATGCAGTGGTAAGTGGGAGGATGGTATAACTCGATGAAAATCGGAGTAATACTGTTTCAGGCATGAAGTCCTTAATGGAACACAAATAGTTCATCAAGGATGAAACTATGCCATTAATATTTTGAATACACAAAAACCGCGTAGATCGGAGAGAATCAGAAAACAACCTGGGGTATGGGTTTCTGATCTCACCTCATAAAGATGTTAATCTTGTTGAGGTATACCAACCGACTACGTTAGGAAGTGATACAAGGTATCGACTCCCTTTTATGGCAAAGTGCCAAGAGTCCGAAATGGATTCCATGTAAAACAACTATGTTAAGATACTAGTTGATGTACCATAAGGCATTGTGCCTATAGGTACTGTATAAGTCTTCAAGGAAGACATACATGGAAGGCAACATACCAACGTACAAAGCTAGGCTTGTAGCGGAAAGGTATCGTTATCAACATTGTGTTGATTACAGTTCAACCTTTTACCTGTTGCCACGGTAAATCCATTTGGATAATGCTTGCTGTAGCTGCACATTTCATTTATGAAATGTGTCATTTAAAGATCAAAATCAATTTCCTTAATCGGAAACCTATTGGAGGATGTTTATAACATCCTGACGATTTTGTCGTACTAAAACCAGCAAACAAGGTTTGCAGGTTATTCGATCCATGTTTGGATTGAAGCAAGCATTAGGTTCTTGGAACTAACGTTTTGATGTAATCATAATGGTGTATGATTTAATTCAAAACGAAAATGATTCTTGTGTAATAAGGAGGTTAGTGGGAGTGCACTGACAATGAATGTCCTGTATAAAATAATGATAACATATTCATTTCTTGGAAATGATATTTCCATAAAACAGTCGGTGAAAGCTTGGCTTTCGAGAAAATTCTCCGTAGAATTCTTGGGAGTAACAACCATTATTCTAGGAATAAAGATCTACTGGGATAGATTAAGTTGTTAAAACTCTGCGAGAACTCGTACATTGAAAAATGTACGTGACCTGGTGTCTCATACGCTTTGAGCATATGGATTCACGATCAGGCCAATCCAAGTGATAGTCACTGGATTGATGTTAAGAACATCCGTTAGAATCTTAGAGATCTAATGATGTTGTCTTAATCTGTGGAGAATGAGAACTTCAAGTGACTGGGATCACTGCTGCAAGTTTCCAAACCAATAAAACGACTGAAAGTCACAAACAGTACTATATGTTGTCTTAATCTGTGGAGAAGGAGAACTTCAAGTGACTGGGATCACTGCTGCAAGTTTCCAAACCAATAAAACGACTGAAAGTCACAAACAGTACTATATAGTTTGAATAACGGTACAGTGAGCTGGAAATCTTCCAAGCAAGATACTGTTACCGAATAAACAACAAATGGGGATTAATTGCAGCAGCTGAGGCAGCAATTGAAGCAATCTGGGTCAATAATAAATCTAATTAGATTAGATATATTTCTGTTAGCAGCTGAGCTAGGCGTCAGCACAGGCTAAAGAATTAATAGTCTCATCAACGATCCAGATACATACTTCGACTGTTTATCTGATTCGTTCGGATCATACATCGTGGCGATGTGATGATCGTATAAATCGCATCAGACGATAATCATGAAAATCCGCTGACGAAAACCTTTTCTCAGCAATTTGAGCAAACCGTACATAGTTCGGGTGTTAAACACTTGAGTGACTGGCTATAGGCCAAGTGGGAGATTGTTGGACAATTATGACCCATAGCGTCACTATTTGTACAGATCATTGTGTTGTTGTACAAATTAACTATGTGACATAGGAAATTGCACTCTTATCATTTGTGATTAGATCACCTCGATATATAAATGATGAGAGGTCCTTATGATTTGTTCCTTGATTGAGAATGATATGAGACAGTATCAATCAACGAAGCATAAATCATTAAATATCCCTAGTCAGAGTATTATCGAGATTGGACATCGATAAATACGTAAAAGACTAGTATCGCACTTGTGCGCGTTGTGAGGGCACAACTATGTTAAGATACTAGTTGATGTACCATAAGGCATTGTGCCTATAGGTACTATATAAGTCTTCAAGGAAGACTACATGAAGGCAACATACCAACGTACAAAGCTAGGCTTGTAGCGGAAAGGTATCGTTATCAACATTGTGTTGATTACGGTTCAACCTTTTACCTGTTGCCACGGTAAATCCATTTGGATAATGCTTGCTGTAGCTGCACGTTTCATTTATGAAATGTGTCAGTTAAAGATCAAAATCACTTTCCTTAATCGGAAACCTATTGGAGGATGTTTATAACATCCTGACGATTTTGTCGTACTAAACAGCAGCAAACAATGATTTTGTAAAGTTTGACTTTATCTCCTTGAGAATAGTCATTAACTCTGTAAGAGTTATTAATTACAATTTTAATACTTCTTAAATCTAAACATAGATTTATGACAAGTATGTTGGATTAAGCACTAAGTTATGATTGCATAAACCTTCCAAAGATTATGCTTTACTTATTTGCTTAATTCTGGGCTTAGGCTTAAAAAGTTATTTTATCAAATAAAGTAACTTATTATTTATTTTCAGGACCATCCTGAAATTATTCCCAATTTGAAAATTAAACCATTTAAACATTTTAATCCAAGATTATGTTTTAAATGTCCAATCTTTCAATATATCTTGATTTTAATAGTCTAACTATTTAATCAATAATTAAGGTACTAATAATTATAATGATTAAAATCAATTATATTGATTACTATAATCCAATTATAAAATCAACTACAATTGAATAGTTTGAATATATAGTCCAACTATTTAATAAAACAACGATTTAAATATTAGTCTAACTGACATTTAAATCGTAACGACGAATGATATTTTGATTGCGCGCGTATGGCAAGTAATTGAACGAGTATTGCAAATTCAATTCTTGCCTCCCACTATTTTCGGCGAGCCTCTAACCCTCTGTCGAGTACTCGGGAAACCGTGTTCCTAGTGGGCTAGGATCCCGTTAAATAATACATAATCTTGACTTTGGCCAACAAATTGTATGATATTTAACTAGGTAGATCTCTAAGATCAATTGGATCCAATCCAATTCCTAGATCCAGTAGGCGGATATCCAAATCCTAAACATATATCTTATATATGCCAATACATCCAATATATTGCCTAAACTTTTTCCTCTGAATCAACTAAGCCTTGGCTTTGGCACAACAAGCTTAATGATCCCAGTCAAGCGCGACCCATTGACCATGGAAAGCTTCGTAATCAATGTCGATGGACAAGAAGTGGTCTTGACTTTGGCCAACAAACCACAACTTGGACAAGACACCAATATAGAACAAAACTCTCGTGATTCAAACACATCTTCGACGGAAAAATGGCTTGACTTTGGCCAACAACCCAATGCGTATCTCAGATCTTGAGTAAGAATCACTCAATGGAAGGAAAAACGCATGATATTTGATGAGGGTTTTTCATGTGCAAATTGGCTACCAATTTATTATCTTTGTTAAGGTCTCATCATCATACACCCTTAAACATGCATTCTAAATACATAATAAATCACATATGAAAATAAACAATAATGATATACGGATGGATACTTAACACATTGATCCTAGATCAAATCTCTCTTTTATCTCTCTCATAACTAGCACTTGTATTACTTCAACCCGTTACACTACACTTCTAAAGAAACCTCATATATATTGAGGGGAATAGGTGAGAAGAGATACAAATAGAATAGAGGTGATAAGCTGGACACGCAGGTCCAATTTAATAAATCGAATTTATTACAACAATTTCCAAAATTACCCCCACCCGACTAATATCCATCCGATATACACTATTCATTCATCACAACCACAAGTATTCACACAAGCATGTTATCAATCAATCTAATCAAATTAATTAATCTGATAATTAGTGATCATCCAATGTTCAAACAACGATTTGATTTTGATAGAGTCAAACTCGTTTTGCGAATAAGTACTCAACGTACGAATCTCGAATTAAATTATAATACGTCATTAAATCCAATTTAATATGCATTCAATTCTAATTCGTTATTTAACTCCAAATTAAATATTACACTTTAATAATAAACCTTTTACGACTTAAATTCCAAATTTAATCGTAACGCGTCTTAAAAACCGATTAACGTCTAACGTCAATTCAATTAAAGTCCAATGGGCTTTTAATTGATTTCTTAAGGCGTGGACTTTTGGTCAACTCGGGTCAAACCGAATAACCAAAATCCAATCCGGGATTTACCCCATAAGCCCATAAATCAATCTTGGCCCATTAGGCCCATTATTAAACTTTAAGGGTTCATTAAGTCGCATTTGGGCTTTATGGAAGTGGTTTTGGGCCCAATTGGATCCAATCCAATTTGCCTAAACCTAACTTTGTACAACAAAGCCCAACAAGCCCAATGACAACTTTAAAAGCCCAAATCCATTTTTAAGGCCCAATTAATTAAATACAAAAATCCAATTTCACATTCAATTAACCTGAAGTGTATTACATGATTAATTACCCAAATTAACATTTCTAAAACATTAATTTATACAATTAATCATGCATAATTTCATTATCACATGCCCACACATTTAATGAAAAATCAAACCCATTTTCATGCTTCAAAGTCTTGGCAATTTGGGGATTTTATGTCCGATTCAAATTCAATCCAATCAATTACACAATCGACATTAAATCATATACCCAAATGATTTCCAATTCATATAATGAACAAAAAATCAAAATTCCAAGACAATTAGGGCTTATCAAATTCGGCCACCTTAAGCAAATTGGGGGGAAATGATCCAATCACATTTTCATGAAATTGATCCAATCAATCTTCAATTCAACCAAATTTAAGCATACTTAATCATCCAATTTCATAAAATCATGCTCAAATTCAAAATACCCAATTTATCATTTTAGGCCAACATTAATATTTGGGGAAAAATATTTCAAACATTAATTCATGAAATTGATCTAATCAATATTCAATTAAACATGTATTAAGCATACTTAAAAATCCAATTTATTCAAATCATGCTCAAATACAAAAAACCCAAATTTTAACATATTAGGCCAACATTAATATTTGGGGAAAAATGTTTCAAACATTAATTCATGAAATTGATCTAATCAATATCAATTAAACATGTATTAAGCATACTTAAACATCCAATTTATTCAAATCATGCTCAATTATAAAATACCCAAATTTTAAGCCCTAAACTTTCATGCTTGAACCTAGGCTCTTGATGCCATTGTTGGTTTTATTCTAGGTCCCAAGATCATCAAACAAGCATGAAGATGTGTGATATACATATCAAATAAGTTGCAGAATACTTACATTGATCGGTTGAGACGATTTGAAGACGAACAAAACCATTTTTCAGCCCTCCAAGGTGCGCCCACTGCATGCAGTCCACTGCTCATAAATTTCAGTTTTGAGTCTTCAAGAATCCAAGATTTCGAGCTCCAATCTTCGTCAAATGATCCCGGCTCATAGGTGGGTTTCCCTAATATCTTCGTATAACTCTCGGTGTGCTAGCACTTGGTAATTTTACCACAAAACTTGCCCAAAAAAAACCATCATTATTCACGCCCAAACATTGCAGTTTTCTGCCTTTGGGCATGAGCTAGGTTGAAAGAAAGAGAAGAGATTTTGTGATTTGGTTAAGGGAAAAGGTGTCCAACACTTTACTTATATATTTTCCAAATCATACTAAAGCATTTACCATTTATTTTATGCCTTTTAAAAAACAATAAAACAAATGTAAATCTTTATTTAATTCTTTTACCCCTGGTAAAAGGTGAAAGGAAAAGCATTTCACTTTTCCAAAAAGTCAAAATCTTTTCCCCCCAAAATTTCCCTCCAAATCTCAAAGGTCAAAGTCAAAGAGTCAAAGTTACTTTTCCAAAAAGTGATTTGACTTTTATGAGTTGCGATGTGATTTGCGATGCTACTTGCGGCACGTGATTCAAAATCGACGTAACTTCGCAAATACATTCCGAGCTCGGTTTCGATAATTCTAAATTAATGATTTTCTCGATGCCTCGTTAATAAATCTAATTTACTAATCACGTCGCTCGAGAACTAATTCTAAATTAATTCAAGTGCCCGAATTAAAATATAATTTTAATTCCTAATCGAAATCCAATTTCATTAATATATCGAATATATTATTTATCGATTAATTCCAAATTAATCGTTCTCTCTCTTTAAATTGATATTTTATCCTAGATAAAATATCTCCGCAATTAATCTCAGATTAATTTTCTCTCTCTTCAAATTAATCCCAGATTAATATATAATGCGAGTCATACGTCATCAGTGTATCATTGGGAAACGACCCATGAGATCTCCGGATATGTTGGCAGTAAATTCGGTCGTCGGACTATCCGAACACGTAAGTACCAAGTATTATGTTTTACCAATTTACAAGACAAGGTTGGCCTCTAGCAAAGCGCCATGCCTACCCAATCTCCGGAAATATCCTTACAGGAATATGTGATCTATATCAGGCGTAGTATACGTAGTATTGCGTATTTTGATCCAGTATCGGATGGTCACGTGATAGGCTGGGGCAGGATATGTGTCTGCCCGTAGGAAGCACATGTCGGATGTCTGGTAACTAGTCTCTATAATCGGATATACATGACCGAGTCATAATATCTCGATAGCGCGCGCATATATAGAGCACTAATACCGTATCCTACGTGACCATCTTCTCCATATGACTGGAGTGACACTTCCGTCTTGACATCACACCCAATACACTACGATTCTCAATATACCCAGCATCGGCGTACACAGAACCTGTTAAAGCCCTGGACGTCCTCAACTAAAGTATATTGATTATCGCAAGTATTAGCGGTGCAAGTCTCAGGTTAAGACCAAATACACCTACCCTGATTGCAGACTCCCACAGATACAAAGTCATACTACCAATGGGATTCTGCGGTGGTCTAATCCAGAGAGAAGTTGTTTCCCGTACTATCAGTGAAACACAACCTCCTATTACACTTGCCTGAGTATCCTATACCCAGATATACGAGAACTATGCCGTTATGTCTCACATAACACGCACAAGTGTAATACTAGTCTTTTACGCATCTATCGATGTCCAATCTCGACAATGCTCTGACTAGGGATGTTTAATGATTTATCCTTCATTGATTGATATTGTCTCATATCATTCTCAATCTAGGAACAAATCATAAGGACCTCCTATCATTTATATATCTAAGGTGATCTAATCACAAATGATAAGAGTGCAATCTCCTATGTCACATAGTTAATTTGTACAACAACACTATGATCTGTACAAATAGTGACGTTATGGGTCATAACTATCCAACAAGGATGAATATATATCTAGCTATCAAAGATTATCTCGAGAGAGGAAATGTAACATGCTAAGAGGAATCATTGGCATCATTATCAGTTTCTGCCGGGTATGGCATTCCGGGGGCGAGGCCTTTATTACATTAGTATCAGTTTTTGCCGGGAATGGCACTCCGAGAATGGAGATTTAGTCAGGGAATGGACAGCTCGGGAATGAGCACGCCGAGAATGGCACGCCGGGAATGGCACTCCGAGAATGAAGATTTAGTCCGAGAATGGACAGCTTGGGAATGAGCACACCGAGAATGGCACACCGGAAATGGCACTCCGGGAATGGAGATTTAGTCCGGGAATGGACAGCTCGGGAATGAGCACGCCGGGAATGGCACTCCGAGAATGGAGAGATTTAGTCCGGGAATGGACAGCTCGGGAATGAGCACGCCGAGAATGGCACGCCGGGAATGGCACTCCGGGAATAGAGATTTAGTCCGGGAATGGACAGCTCGGGAATGAGCACACCGGGAATGGCACTCCGGGAATAGAGATTTAGTCCAGGAATAGACAGCTCGGGAATGAGCACGCCGAGAATGGCACTCCGGGAATGGAGATCGGTTCGGGAATGGACCACAACACGGTGACGGTTCGGGAATGGACCACAACACGGTGACGGTTCGGGAATGGACCTCATCACAGTAACACTCCGGGAATGGAGATCGGTTCGGGAATGGACCACAACACGGTGACGGTTCAGGAATGGACCTCATCACTGTAACACTCCGGGAATGGAGATCGGTTCGGGAATGGACCACAACACGATGACGGTTCGGGAATGAACCTTATCACACCACATCACAGTAACACTCCGGGAATGGAGATCGGTTCGGGAATGGACCACAACACGGTGACGTTTCGGGAATGGACCTCATCACACCACATCACAGTAACACTCCGGGAATGGAGATCGGTTCAGGAATGGACCACAACACGGTGACGGTTCGGGAATGGACCTCATCACACCACATCTCAGTAATACTCCGGGAATGGAGATCGGTTCGGGAATGGACCACATCACGGTGACGATTCAGGAATGGACCTCATCACATCATCACATCAGTGGTTCGGGAATGGACCAGGGGTCGAAGCACCCCAACATCATATCAACTCAACACAACAGGCGGACCATGTGGCAGCTGGCGAGCCAGGTAAGTAAAAATGCATTGCACGAACTTTGATAGGAATTATCATTGTCATACACTGCACAAGTCTCATCAAAGTGGGGGCGACTGTAGGCATTGCATTTTTGCATATCAGCCCGATGATGAGTTTCGTATGGAGGCACTACCTCTTTAGTCATGAAAGCCGCGGGAAACGGATGTTGGAAGGGTAAAGTTGGAAAATGGTATTTTATTGGATTTTATCTAAGTTGTTTAGCTTCGGTTGCTTGTTGGACTTCCGTTTCAAAGCTTACCTAAGGCCCAAAACCCCCACAGACCACCTACCAAACCCAAACCAAGCACAAAATACCCAAACCAAACCCAAGAAGCCAAGCCCACACCCAATGGATGGAGATTCACGCCCATATTGCCCTTAATTAGGTAGATGCACATTTATCACATGCTTAAATCTTGTAAAATCCCTCCCTAATTAAAAAAAAATCAAATCAAATCCAATCACCATCCTAAATTAGGAGATCTATTCCTTATGAGGTATCAATTAGAATAAATGTCATTATCACTAGAAATCATATTCCTTGTCGTATAAGGAAAGCCTCCTCTCTTTGCCTATAAAAGAGACCAGCAGCACCACCATTCACAACCCTAGCACATTCATATCACATTCACACGCCCAAGACCTTCTTCAAGCTTCCTCTTGCAAGTCCAAGGTCTTCCCAAAGCACCATTGCCGCATCTTCCAAAACAAACCCCTCTCCCATTACCGAGAATCACCTTGATTCTACACCCTTCACGCCAAAGCCACTTTCACAGCCCTTCCATCACCACATCCACCACCTTCACACCCCTTAAACCACGCCAAAACAGTTCCCTACACACCCCTAAAGTCGCATAAAACACCCTCCAAACACAGATCCAATTATACGCTTGAAACAGTCCCAAAAACACTCACTGCACTGCACATTTATTGTCGCAAATCAGCCCACTGACCTGATCGGTTTTGCAGTGATTTTAGCCCTCAAAACAGCCCCTGAAACACCTAAAAACTGTACTAAAAATTGCACAAACCCCCTGTAGGCATTGCATTTTCGCATATGAAACAAGATGATGAGTCTCAGTTGGAAGCACTACCTTTAAGTTGCGAAAGCCGCGGGAAACGGACATCGGAAGGGAAGAGTCAAGAATTGGCTCATTGACGGATTAAAGTTCACTAGTTTAGCTTCGAGTAACTCGTTTAGTTTCTATTTTAAAAATTATGCCCGTCCCTAGACACTCACAAATCACCTTGACCTTGACCTAAAACCCCCGCTAGCCCACACCTAGCCCACACAAACCAAACCCACCAACCAAAGGCCCACATGCCCATTTGCCTAATACACACCCAAATTAAATCAAATAAATATTAATTAGATGAGTAATTAAATAAAATAATAATTAAATTATTTACCAAACATAAAATAAAACATACACCTAATTTAAACAAATCAAATATATTTTATTCCTAACTAAGAAAAATTATATACCAATTACAAATATTGACTTCCTAATCCAACAAATTAAATGCCTAAATAAAGATATCACCTCCCTAATTTGAATTAACCTTGTCCCCCCTCAATCTTTGACTTTCCTTAAGACCAAATCCTAAATTGAATGCTAGATCCCTTCCTTGTGAGACAATGAGAAACCCTAATCCCCCTTTATATAAACAACCCCTAACCAAAGCCATGCTCCCCCTTCACACAACCTAAGTCACGTCCAAGCCCTAGAAACACACCAAGACTCACGGCCAAAGTAAGAAATCAAGACAAAAAAATCTTCTCTCCATCTCATCCTCCTTAGCCGTGAACACCATCTCCCTTGCACCCCTCCATAGCTGAATTTATGTAGCCAATACAACCACCAATACAGCCCCTAACCACCACTGAAAACCACCTCCGTAAACCCCCCCCCCCCACACATCACCAAAACTAGCCCAAAAACAGTAGCTACATCCACGCCCCTTAGCACCCAAAACAGTCCCATGTACACACGTGCAGTGTGCGCAAAATAGCAGCCCCTGTACCGACTTTTAGCCCCTCAAACAGCCCCTAAAATACCCCAAACCAGTGAGTAAAAACTGCACATCCAACCCTTAAAAAATCATAAAAAAATCTGCACATTAAGCCTCCAAAAAATGCAAAAACAGCCCCTTAAAACATAAAAACGTGACCTGAAACAGTGAGCAGAAAACGCATCCAAACCAGCAGCAAAACGAAGCCTAAACAGCGAGGAAAATAGTGGAACGACGAGTTGAAACGCTAAGCTAGTGAATCGGAAGAGTAAGGAGCTTTTGCCCCTTCCGATCTCCGTGAAACGCAAGTTCGAAGACGACTTAAACGGTTAGACCTGAGGGTACTCTTCACACTTATTTTTTCTGTTTTATTTTTTATTATTTATTGAGTTTTATTCGCATGATTACTATGTTAAAATACATGTTGTGGCCCCTTGAGTAGATAAATATGCATGTACTATGGATTGATGCATGATTATGGCCCTTGATTAAAATGAAAAATGTCTCGCCTCTCGTGGTATATAGGATGGAAACCCGGACGTAAATTTCATAGCCGATTCCGAATGGACGGTAGTATGATCTGCACTCGGGATACAACTCCACGTACCACTTGAGCAAACGATGCATATTTATTTTATGTTGTTTTGATGTGTTTATCATTCGTTATTTAATTTCCGCACATTATTTGTTCGTATAATGATGTGATCGAGCGTATGGCATAGTAAGTGTTATGAAAGGTCCTCTAAGTGAAGAGGTTAAAATCCTTTACCATGATGCTTCGCCGTGCCGGTCAATGTATATTCGATTGGATGGGAGATATGTTCAATCGGGTATACGAAATCCGATATTTTTACATTTATCTTTTTTGTTTCATATACATGCAATGAGATAAGCGCAGGGGCTTAGTAAGTGCGATGAAAGGTCCTCTAATTGAAGAGGTTAAAAATCCTTTACCACGATGCTTCACCGCGCCGGACGATGTGTATTCGATTGGATGTAAGACATGTTCAATCGGGTATACGAAATCCGATATCTTTGTATTTACTTTTGTTTCATATATATATGCATTGAGATAAGCGCATGGGCTTAGTAAGTGCAGTGAAAGATCCTCTAATTGAAGAGGTTAAAATCCTTTACCACGATGCTTCACCGCACCGTATATCTTTATATTCACTTTTGTTTCATATATATGCATTGTTTTATGTGCGCATGGGCTTAGTAAGTGCAGTGAAAGGTCCTCTAATTGAAGGGGTTAAAATCCTTTACCACGATGCTTCGCCGCGCTTTGTTATTACTTTTCGTTATGTGTTATTTATTTATCATTCGAACGTTATCATTTCATTCACATTTTTATTTGTTCTATTATTTGCATGCAATGCA